>JAQQSK010010191.1:0-12782 GCA_028658325.1 Potorous gilbertii | reverse complement strand
TCATCCCTCCCTTCCCTTACCCCATCTTCTCTTTTGTCCTGTAGGGCCAGATAACTTTCTATTCCCCATTACCTGTATTTCTTATTTCCTAGTAGCAAGAACAATACTCAACAGTTGGTCCTAAAACTTTAAGTTCCAGTTTCTCCCCATCCCTCCCTCCCCACCCATTCCCTTTGGGAAGGCAGGCAATTCAATATAGGCCTGACTCGTATTTTCATTGGCTGTTTGTTATACTTGGAATGTTCTCCCTTCCTACTGCCACTTCCTCATTACTCAGTATTCAGTTAAAACCTCAACTTCTATAAGAAGCCTTTTCTGCACACTTCAGTCCCTGAATTATCTTCAGTTGATCCTGTATATATCTTGCTTTAGGGCCGCTAGACGGCACAGTAGAGGGAGTGCCAGGCCTGGAGTCAGCAGCGCTTATCTTTCTGAGTTTAAATCTGACCTCAGATAATTACAAACCAAGTGACCCTGGACAAGTCACTTGACCCTCTTTGCTTCAGTTTCCTCATCTCTAAAATAAGCTGGAGAAAGAAATGACAATTCACTCCAATATCTTTGCCAAGAAAACTCCCAAAGAGGCCACAAACAGTTGAGTGTGACCAAAACAAATGTCTTGTTTTTACATAGTTGTTCACATGCTCTCTCCCACAATGGATTGTGAGTTCCATGAGGGGACTGAAGAAATATTTGTTGATTTGACTTGACTTGACCTGACTAATAAAAAAAGCAAGTATTATACACAGAAAGTTATAGGATTTGGAAGACCTGCATTCGAGGAATAAAGACCACATTCTTTAGATTGACATTAAATGTCCTTCACAATCCCAGTCAACCAATCAACTATTGTGTGTCAAGCACTGTACTGAGCAATGCAGATTTGAAAGAAATAAAATAAAAGAGGCGAAAGACAGTTCCTTCCCTCAATGAGGTCACAACCTAATAACAGAAACAACAAGCATATATTTACATATGAATAAGCTATATATGGGAATAACAGCGGGTAAATTGAAAAGGAAAGCACTAGAATTCAGAAGGATTGGGAAAGGCTTCCAAAGATGATATGATATCATTTGTGCCTTGAAGGAAAGCCAGTAGACCAAGATGAGGGAGAGCATTACATATATGAGGGACAGTGAGAGAAAATGCCAGGATTGAGAAGTGGAGTATCTTGAAAATCTGACACCAACCTACCTCTGATCCAAATGTATTGGATCAGATTAGGCGTAATTTAAAGACCAGCTCTACTTTTTCACTCCAAAGTCTAGTCAAGGGTGAGAATCTTTGAATATGAATTTATAAATATGGAACTAATCATAACTATGCTCAGCTTCTCATTTTTACCTGCTTTGGAATTCTGAGTCAAATTAAAATTGACATCTTTTTTTTCCAAGACAGAAAAAGTCTTTGAATCTCAGTTTGCACATCTATAAAAAGGAGTTGTACTACATGATTTCTAGAATACCTTCATGATCAAATTCTTATAATCCTATGATCATGCACAGATTTAGCTCACATCACAGCTAAGTCCTGATTAATTTGAATAACGAATCTCCTGAAGTGGTCACATTATTTGAATGTACATTGCAAGTTTCTATTGGGTTGGAATCAATTACCATATTTTACATAATAATATCTTTAAATATATGTAACAACTTTAGTGTCCTACTATTGAAGACCAAGCTATATTCCCTTTCTCCTACTCTTAAAACCATGGGTAGTAGTAGATCAAACACTGGATCTGGAGTAAGGGAGACCTAAATCACTATCCCACTGTAAACACTTACTAACTTTGTGACCAGTATAAGTCCCCTGACATGTCAGTGTCCATTTCCTCAACTATAAAATGAAGATATCAAAACCTAGGACCTATTTCACAACATGGTGGTGAAGTTCTAACAGAAAAATGCTTTGTACACTTTACTACACACTATAAAGATAGGTATTATTAATACTCTTTCTTGCTGTCCTACAAACATACTTTCCTGATAGCACCCTTTATTCATGGAAAGCCTCATTTTCATCTACTAAAATCCTCCCTCTTCCTATGCCTATGGATGGCCATCTATTACTACCTCACTGAACCCTTCCCAGTTGAAAATGATATTTTCTTCCTTAAAACTCTCACAAACTACTTTATTCTTCTATTAAACATTCAGTATGTACTTCTTTGTGTTGTAAATATTTGAGTAGTGTTTTATCTTTCCCTGTTAGACCACAAGCTCTTTGAAGGCAAGGATTTTATGCAGCAGTATGGCATAATGGAAAGACCTCTGAATTTGGATTCAGGAGGACCTGGATTTGATTATTGCCTTTAGCAGTTTCTAGTTGTGTGATCTTAGGAAAATCAGCTAACATCTCTAAGCCTCAGTTTCCTCATTTGAAAAATAGGGATAATGTATGGTACCTCTAAAAATAAATGAAATAATATACAGTGTGTCTCAAAAGTCTTAGTTTGGTTTTAAGTTTAATAGCTTAAAACTAGGACTTTTCTTTACCCACTTTAGAATTCTGAGACAAAGTAAAATTGACACTATCTTTTCCATGAAACATGAGGTCTCTGGACTTCAGTTTCTACATCTGGGAAAATGGCTTATACCATGTCATTTCTAAAGTCTCTTCCAGATCAGATTCCTGTAATCCTATCATTATAGAATTGTGATATGTATTTGAAATACTTCATAAAGCATGTTGATTCATAAATTTAAATAACATTTAAAAAATATTTTGCTATAGTATTTACTCATAATCAACAAGTTAAATGAAATGAAAATCTTTTTCAAAGTACACACAGTCAGCAGAGAAGATCAAAATCATGCGGGCACAAGATGAGGTGGTTATCATACTTTGTTTTCATGAATTGGCACTGAGGTTGTTTTCGGTAAACCTATGAAAGATGAATTTACATCCCGGGGCTTTCCTTCCAGAAAAGTCATTTTATCTAGTAATTCAATAGTCTATAAATTAATTATCAGGTTAGCAATTTATTCAAATATATTTTTACCTGAACTATCTTCAATGAAAACAATATTATGTTAATACTAAAACCTCCCATTTTTTACAAGTATTAATATCAGTGAAAAGAACAAGGTAAATAATTTGACATCAATCAAAAAATTAATACAGAGACTTAGAACAGTGCCTGAGACATGATACTTAATTTTTTGTTGTTGTTGTAGTTGTTGATAAGGTAGAAACTCTACAACACATCACTGTCAACTAGGAAAATTTGGCACCTATTCATTCCTGGCAAGATATGGCTTGGTGACTAGAACTACATCAGAATTTCACTATACAGTCCTTGTACTTCAGACTAGGGCAGTGAGGTAGTGAAGTTGGGGGAGTGTCATGTCTAGACTCAAGAAGACCTGAGTTCAAATATAGTCTCAAACACTAACCAGTTGTATAACTGGGCAAGTCACTTAATGCTGTTTGCCTTAGTTTCCTCATCTGCAAAATGAATTGGAGAACGAAATGAAAAACTACTTCTGTATCTTTGTCAAGAAAACCTCAAATAGAATCATAGTTGGACACAGGTGAAAGGACTGAACAACAATAAAATTTCATGGACTAAGAGATGACAAAACTCTATACAACAAATGCATACCTCAAAATATCCTTGAGAAGTAACCAATAAACTGTAATGAAAACAGACAATTATCACAGAATGAAACCTTATTGTATTGACCTAATAGTAAGTTATAAAAAATTCAAGAGCAATGGTTTTAATGGATGCCACCATTCCAAATACTCACAATCTTCAGGATGCATGAAACAAAAGCTTTAAAAACATAGAGAATTAAGTAAGAGAGGTGGAGGAAAAATTGGGAAGAGAAATGAGAGAGATGCAAGAAAAGCATGAAAAGCAGGTCAACACCTTGCTAAAGGAGACCCCAAAAAATGCTGAAGAAAATAACACCTTGAAAAATAGGCTAACTTAATTGGCAAAAGAGGGTCAAAAAGCCTCTTTTGAGGAAAAGAATGCTTTAAAAATCAGAATTAGCCAAATGGAAAAGGAGATTCAAAAGCTCACTGAAGAAAACAGTTCTTTAAAAATTAGAATGGAACAGGTGGAGGCTAATGACTTTTTATGAGAAACAAAGAAATCACAAAACAAAACCAAAAGAATGAAAAAAAATGCAAGATAATGTGAAATATCTCATTGGAAAAACAACTTACCTGGAAAATAGAACCAGGAGAGACAATTTAAAAATTATGAGATTACTTGAAAGCCATGATCAAAAAAAAAGCCTACACATCATCCTTCATGAAATTATCAAGGAAAACTGCTCTGATATTCTAGAACCAGGGGGCAAAGTAAATATTGAAAGAATCCACTGATCACCTCCTGAAAGAGATCCAAAAAGAGAAACTCCTAAGAACATTGTGGCCAAATTCCAGAGTTCCCAGGTCAAGAAGAAAATATTAGAAAGAAACAATTCAAGTATTATAGAAATACAATCAGGATAACACAAGATCTACCAGCTTCTACATTAAGAGATTGAAGGGTGTGGAATAAGATATTCCAGAAGTCAAAGAACCTAGAACCAAAACCAAGAATCACCTACCCAGAAAAGCTGAATATAATACTTCAGGGGGAAAATGGTCTTTCAATGAAATAGAGGACTTTCAAGCATTCTTGATGAAAAGACCAGATCTGAAAAGAAAATTTGACTTTCAAACACAAGAATCAAGAGCAGCATGAAAAGGTAAACAGCAAAGAAAAATCATAAGGGACTTACTAAAGTTGAACTATTTACATTTCTACATGGAAAGACAATGTTTGTAACTCTTGAAAACTTTTTTCAGAATCTGGGTAGTTGGTGGGATTACACATACACACACACACTCACATAGAGAGAGAGAGAGAGAAAGAGACAGAGAGCACAGGGTGAATAGAATAGGATGGGATCATATCTTTAAAAAGATAAAATTAAGTGGGGAGAAATGGAATGGGGAAAATTATCTCTCATAAAAGAGGCAAGTAAATGACTTTTCAGAGGAGGGACAAAGTAGGGAGGTGAGAGAAAAAACATGAAACTTACTCTCATCACATTCGACTAAAGGAAGGAATAAAATGCACACTCATTTTGGGGTGAAAACCTATCTTACAATACAGGAAAGTGGGGGAGAAGAAGGGAATAAGCAGGGTGGGGGGAATCATGGAAGGGAGGGCAATGAGAGGAGGGAGTAATTAGAAGTCAACACTCTTGGGGAGAAATAGGATAAAAAGAGAGAATAGAAACAATGGGGGGCAGGACAGGATGGAGGGAAATGTAGTTAGTCTTACACAATATGACTATTTTGGAAGTCATTTGCAAAACTTCACAGATATAGCCTATATTGAATTGCTTGCCTTCCCAAAGGGAATGGGTGGGGAGGAAGGGATGAAGAGAAGTTGGAACTCAAAGTTTTAGGAACAACTATCGAGTATTGTTCTTGCAACTAGGAAATAATAAATACAGGTAATGGGGTATAGAAAGTTATCTTTCCCTACAGGACAAAAGAGAAGATAGGGATAAAGGAAGGGAGGGATGTTAGAAGGTAGGGCAGATTGGTGGTAGAGGTAATAAGAATGCTTGGTGTTTTGGGGTGGGGGGAGGGGAGAAATGGGGAGAAAATTTGGAATCCCCAATTTTTTGGAAATGAATGTTGGAAACTTAAATAAATTTAAAAAAAAAAGAAGGAAGGCAAAGATACCAAAAAAAAAAAAAAAGAGAGAGATTTAGCAGAGAAGGAAATTATATGGCAACACAATGTGGTTCATATCATCCTGGTTGTCCCTTCTGCAACCACAGCTGCTAAACCAAAAACGAGAACTCCACAGGGTATATCAGCAGGATAGTTCATCCACCTCTAACAAGGCAGCACGTAATTCCATCAAAAAGCAAAGTACAAGCAAAGCTTAGAGGCTCAGGAAGAAGGCAGATGAAATTCAGTTTTACGCTGATAATAAAAATCCAAAGCACTTTTATGATTCCCTGAAAGCTATTTATGAACCAAAAACCTATGGTGCATCACAATTACTCATTGTTGATGGAGTCACATTGATTAGTGATAAGGACACGATTCTAGAGAGATGGGCTAAACACTTCCATAGTGTTCTCAACAGACTATCCTCAATCAATGCTTTGACCATTCACTGTTTACCCCAAATTGAAGTCAGTCCCTCCTTAGCTGGACTTCCAGCTGAATAAGATGTTTTGAGGATCATTAGGCTCCTTTCATGTGGCAAAGTACCTGATGCTGATTCTATTCCAGATGAGATTTACACGGTAGGGGGAACCATGGTTCATACAAAAGCTGACTGAAATTTTCCAGGTTATATGGCAAGAGCAGGTTATTCCCCAGGAGTTCAAGAATGCCTCCATTGTCCATCTCTATAAAGGTAAAGGGAATAAATTGTCCTGCGACAATCACAGGGGAGGTCTCTCTCTCTTAGTCATTGCTGGCAGAATTCTTACTAGAGTCCTCCTTAGGCTGATCCTTCACCTGGAAGATGGGCATATACATGAGAGCCAGTATGGCTTCAGAAAGGGCTGAGGAACAGTCAATATGATATTTGCTGTCTGACAACTTCAGGAGAAACGAGAGGAGCAGAACAGAAGTCTGTACACAACGATTATAGATCCGACAAAGACCTCTGACACTGTTGATCATGAGGGCTTATGGAAAATTATGTCAAAATTTGATTGCCCAGAGAAGTTCATCAATATTGTATGTCAATTTCATGATGGCATGTTTGCCTGGGTTCTGGATAGTGGACAATGCTATCGTGCCTTCCCAGTCACCAGTAGAGTGAGACAGGGCTGTGTGCTTGCTCCTATGCTTTTCAGCATGATGTTTTCAGCCATGTTGTCAAATGCTTTCAATGAAGGTGAACATGGCATCAAGGTCAACTACCATACTGATGGTAACTTCTTCGATTTGAAAAGGCTACAAGCCAAGGCCAAAGTGGAGGGAGTGTTGGTGCACGATTTTCTGTTTGCAGATGATTATATACTCCCTGCAGCTTCTGCAGCTGAGCTGCAAAAAAAGTATAAATCAATTCTCTGTTGCCTAATTTTGACCTAATAATTAACACCATGAAAACACAGGTGCTCCATCAGCCACTACCACACCATCCATATGTGGAACCATAGGTTACCACAAATGGAGAGGTTTTGAATGGTGTGGATAAGCTCACTTATCTTGATAGTGTACTTTCCAGGGATGTATACACTGACAAGGAGGCTGATGAATGCATTGCCAGAGTTAGCTTAGTGTTTGGGAGACTCCAAAGAAAACTTTGAGAGAGCAGAGGTATTAGACTGACTACCAAACTGAAAGTCTACAGAGCTGTTGTGCTGACCTCATTGTTGTATACCTGTAAAACCTGGACAGTATACCAGTGCCATGCCAGGAAACTGAATTGCTTCCATTTGAACTGCCTTAGGAAGATTCTGAGGATCACCTGGCAGGATAACATGCCAGATACTGAAGTCCTTGCTTGAGTTGAACTGCCAAGCATTCAAACTATGCTTCAAATAGCGCAACTCCAATGGGCTGGCCATGTTGTTTGAATGCAAAAAGACTAGTTTATAGAGAACTTACATGATGGTCAGAAGAAGCAATACAAGGACATTCTCAAGAACTTTGAATTTGACTGTGCAACGTGGGAGACACTGGTACAGAACTGTTCAGCATGGCATGCCCACATCAGAAAGGATACTGTGTTCTATAAGCAAAGCAGAATTGAGATAACACAAAGTGAATGTGAGTATCTGCCCCAAATAGTCACATGGGCTATTTGTGCCTAATCTGTGGTAGAGCATTCTGAGTTTGTATAGCCACAGTCGTACACATTGATACTTCACTTTATCATGGTGATGTCATTTTGGTCCTCTCAGAATGAAGGACAACAAACTGCCAACCAACTACAACTGTAATTCAGATGGTTCTGGAGGAGAAAGTGAGACTGGTGACCTTACACAGCTCTCCTTCACTCAAATCTAAGTCAACTGCAAGTCATTTCACCATCATGATGTCATAGTCCTCTTTGAGAACGAAGGACAAACACAACTTTTTAGTGAGTAGCAGCTCACCAATGTTCCTTTCCCCCCAAAAAACTGCCTTTTCTCCCATGGGTTTACTGGCTACATTTCTTGCTCAAAGATCAAGCCTCAAACCCAATTCACTCTGAAACTCATAGATTAGACAACACCTACCCAGCTAGCACAGAATGGATTTAAATACTAAATACTAATTTTTTCTCTTTTACCCAGGAACCCTTAGGATCTTCTCCTCCCAGTTTGATTTTTTTTTTATTAAAGGGGCCATCCCTTGAGCAGCTACTTAAAGAAGACTATTTATTGAATAGACATATCTCACTCAAAGTGAGATGCTATAAGAACTTAGCCTAAAAGGGCCAGGGTCTCACATTACATGCTGGGTCATCTCCAGTTGTCCTGATGAATATCAGGCCACTGGATCCAGATGTCTCAGGAGAAGAAAGTGAGGTTGGTCACCTTGCACAGCTCTCCCTTGATGAAATCAAAGTTAACTGAAAGTCATGTCATCATCTTTATGTCATGGTGCTCTTCAAGAACAAGGACAAACACAACAACAACACAATACTTGTAATCAAAGATGTTAACAATGAGGCTATAGAGGATGAGCTTACAAAATAATATTTTTATTCAAATACACAAATTAGTTTTTTATCACTTTCTAATAGTCTATAGGATATTAATATTTAAAATTATAGCAAGATAATTTATCCCAAGCATTATCAAGTCAGAAAAAAACAAGATGATAATACCAATTGGGGGCAGCTAGTGGCACAGTGGTTAGAGGGCTAGGTCGAGAGTCAGAAGACTTATCCATGTGAGTTCAAATCTGGCCTTAGGCACTAGCCCTGTGACTCTGGACAAATCAGTTTCCTCATCTGTAAAATGAACTGGAAAAGAAAATGCAAACCACTTTGGTATCCTTGACAAGAAAACCCCAAACAGACTTATGAATTTGGACATAACTGAACAAAAACAACAATACTTAACAAATAATAGTCTAATTTTTTAATTAAGATCTATTATAGCTATTGTCTTATTGATGTGTACAACAGTTGCATATGGTCTGTATAGAAAATAGTATTCACATTTGTAAATGTGGAAAAAATTCATATTTGAATATATAGCACAGGAAGTTCAGACTAGCATGGTCTGAGAGCCCAGGGTTCCACCAGTCCAATGGAACATGATGTTTTCTGACAATATAATGTAATAATTACATTAGCAAAACTTTTGCTGAATTCCATTCTGTTGAATATATGAGAAGTTCCAAAGTCGACCTTGATCTAATAATGTGGTGGTCCTTAGGGTAAAACACTTTGTACAATTCAGAATAATGCCATATTCTTCATGACAAAGCTTTGCTATTACATAAGAGAAATTATTACTTAATCCAACTATTTTGAAATAATTTTCTAATCAAACTATAGGATATGTCTGCTGAAATGTACTTGTTTGGGGCAAATTACTTCACCCATATAACCAAATGAACCATAATGACGAAGGGGAGATCTCTTCCCATCGAGGAAAACGTAAGCTTCTCTCTACGTTATTGTTATTATTAAACAGATAAAAGGGGAAAAAAACAACAAAACCTCAAGTCCTTCAATGTGGAGGGAAAGTACAGTATAAGGAAGACAGAGCACCTTGGAATCAGAATAATCTATATTCAAGTCTCCACTCTGAAATATACCACTCTGTCTTACCCTGAAAAATTTATTCAGTCTCACAATGGTCTGTGCAGTTTTCTAAGATTGTATATGGCAGTACCTGTAGTAAACCATATTGGTAAAAGAAGTGCTTGTACTGAGGGTTCTCTATGTCAGTGGTATCAAACTCAGATAGAAACAGGGGCCACTAAACTAATAAAGATCCCTGTGGTCCATATATTTACTTAGAAAACAATGTCATTGCATTATCTCTGTTGTGTTCTATTTTTATTTATTTTATTAACCATTTCCCTTTTACGTTTTAATCTGATTCTGTCTCCTGCAGCCCACCAGCTGTCTGTTTGGCACTCTCCTCTATACCAAAGAAATAGCAATTCTGCTCCTCAAAATTATATGTAGGGAGGGTAGATCAGTTATTTCGAAACTTTTACCAAGTGGTAATATTAATAGAGGCAGAAAATCTTTGATGGAAAATATACGGCACCATACCACTGAAAGAGGCATGTAAAATTCAATTTGTTTACTCCTAATCCTAATTTTACCCACGGCATTACTGATCTATTTCATGACAGGAAGACAAGTACATTGTTATACAACCTGAATGTTCCAGAGGAAGTAGTTAAGAACACACTATCTGTGGGCAGAAATAGTCTCACTGGGGCAGTGTACAGACAATCATCACGTTAATCCTAAATACTTTTTTTTCTCTTAATGCAAACATTTCATTAGCTTTCCCTCTCCCTTTGTCTTACATGACACCACTGACTTGTATTGATTTTTCACTCCTCTAAAATCCTTAAATCTTTATCAAATTATTGTCTAAAACCAACACACACGCACCTCTTGTATTTTCTGCCAATTTTTTAACCCATATAAGATTTATCTCTATTGTAAATGAAATTAACTTGATCTATCCTCTTAAATTATTTTTTGATCTTGATTCTATGATCTCTGTATTAGTTTTTCCTTCCACCTTTCTGCCAACTGTGAGTTTGGTATGTATGAGCTCTATGCCTTCACTCAGTTATTAATAAAGAGGAAAAAAATAGCATAACCTTTGGAGCACTCCACTGAAGGTCTTCATCCAAGTTGACATGCACCTATTGTCTACTCTTTGAGTACAGCCATTCAGCTTGAACTCCATGAGCAGTGGGTTCCCCCTCAATGGTGGTCCTTAAGTGGAAGCTGAATGACTATGAATCAAGTATCTCAAAGTGGGGATTCATTTGGGCAATTTGGTTGGACTGAATGATCACCAAGGTCCCTTCCAGTTCTGAAATGTGGTAGATTTGTGATAATGTAATACTGTCTTGTGGCTTACATCTCTCCTTAACTCTTACAAGAATTTCATGAGAAGTGTTATCACATACTTTACTGAATTCTAGGTAAGTATCTGTACAACTCCTTTGATCTAGTAATTGTCAAAACAGGAGGCAAGATTCATCTGGTATCACCTATTCTTGAAGAATTCATGTTATATCTCTATGATCATCTCTATGTCGTCTAGATTTTAACCATTTCTTAAATGACATTCCTGAAATGTTCTAAGTAATAGACATCAGGCTTATTAGTATGTAGTTTTTAGTTAATAGTCTCTTCCCTCTTTGAAAACAAGATTTGCACTTTTGTTGCCCCTTGATGTCTTCTATTATTCTCCAGGATCTTTCTTTCATATATCTTTGACAGTGGCTTAGAAAATGACACCCACTAGTGTCCCCCCGTACTCGATCCCTAAATTTCATCTGAGCCAGATGTTTTAAATACATCAAAGACTTAAAATTATGTCTCGTTGTCTCTTTCATGTTAGTTATCAACTCCCCATTAGCCATATATGTTATGTCCTTTAAATCTAAAGATCTTGCTTATTAGTCATCATGATTTCTGTTTTCAGTTATCTGAACAGTAGTCCTTTCCTCATATTAGTCCATTCCCCCAAAGTATTAAATACAAGCCTAAAATCACATAATAAGTATTAAGGTTAAAGTATATGACATTATTTTTATAGCGGTATGTCATATTTTTGTTTTTGTTCCTAAATTTAAATCTAAATTGGTGGGTGAATTTTCTATGTATTCACTTCAGCCTTTTCATAGAATTCTCATTTCTCCTCATTTAAATTGTTTTTTTCTCCAGAGAATGATTTTTGAAGTAATTTAATTTGTATCTTTTGTTTTTATGCATCACTAAAGTTTCTGTCAGTATTGCCCCACCCCCTGCCTCTCCCAGATAGCCAATCCCGTATAACAAATGATATTTTGAGAGAGGGAGGGAGTGAAAAAGAAAGTGAGTGAGAAAGAGAGGGAGATAGGAACAGTGACAGACAGAGATAGACAGAGACAGGGAGACAATCAGCAATAAGGATCCATGCATAAAACATTCTGAAAATAAGTGCAATGTACAATACTTGTGACCCTCCCTCCTCTGTAAAGACGCAGAATGTAAGTATGTTCTCAAACCTCTACTTTGGAGTTAGGATGGTTCTTTGTAATTTTAAAACATTGATTTTTGATTGTTTTATAATTCTTTCTATTTACATAGTTGTATCCACTGCATATTTTTTCTCAATACTGCTTACATTCTGCATCAGAAATCTTCCCATTTTTCTCTGAATTCATCATGTTCATTATTTCTTAGAGCACAATAACATTCCATTATAATGATGTGCCATGATTTAGTCATTCTACTTGATCGGCATCTACTTTGTTTCTAATTCTTTGCTATCACAAAAAATCCTGTTCTTTGACCCATATAATATGTAGGGTTCCATAATTAGACCTTCATTTTCAACGTTGCTTTGCGTGTTTTTGATTCCTGAAGTGATTACAAATTTGATATTGTCTAATATTTTGTAAAAAATGCATTTCTTATTTCTGCCTTTTATATCTATGCATAACCTCTCTTTGCCCTAGTATATGGTCACTTTGTTTTGTTTTTTTTACAAAAATTGCATGTGATGTGGATAAATACATTTTTTGAAAATTTAAAAAAAATTTTATTTACTTATTTAACTTTTTACATTCATTTTCACAAAATTTTGGGTTCCAGATTTTCTCCCCGTTTG
>JAQQSK010010190.1:0-12783 GCA_028658325.1 Potorous gilbertii | reverse complement strand
CCAATCAGCTTAACTATTTGCAATTAGATGGGAGAGAGAAAGGGGGAGAGAGAGAGAGAGAGAGAGACAGAAAGAGAGAGACTATCAGAATATTAATAATGTATTTCTTCTCAAATTGAAGCAACTTTTTTGGGGGCAGACAGGTAAATTGAATTGTAAGTCAATGAGCAGTATGTTGATTCCTGGCAAAAAATCTAGAACTCATTATTAAAGGGATAAATCATGAGTACTTAGAAAGAAAAAGCAATGATCTCAGGATAGGTTCATTAAGAACTGGTCACTAAATATAAACATAGTTTTAGATTAGTCTACTAGACTAGTAGAAAAAGTAAATTCCATGGATTATTTTTTTTACTTCTTTTTAGCATAATTCTATGGCTTATATGAAGTAGAGAAGTCCTGGTGAGTCAATTCCTTCCACAAGTACAGATTGGCAACTGTTTAGTCACTTACAGTCTGAAATATCTGGAACACTAAAAATCACAGGCATGAAAAACATAAATTTTTAAAATTTGGTAAGAGTTCTCATGTAACTATTTTGTGTAGAAGACTGAATGTAGGACTTGAAATCAGGAAGACCTGGATTTAGATCCTGTCTCTAATATTCACTAAGTGATTATAAACAGTTTAAATATTCTCTGAATGTCAATTTCCTCATCTATAAAATTAGGATAAAACATCTGTGGTACGTAGCTCATAAGTTTGTTGTGGAACGTAAATAAACTATGGTATTAAGGAAGGAGCAATATCCTAATACCTTATCCCCATACAAGTTAGCTTGCAATCATTCTTGTTACTTGTTTACTGCAGGGGACTAAAGGCATGGGCAGTTGGTTGTTGTTGTTGCTCATTTCTAACTTTGTAACTCCATTGGAGTTTTCTTGGGAAAGATATTGAAGTGGTTTGCCATTTACTTCTCCAGCTCACTTTGCAGAGAAATGAAAAGGAATATCCTTTAAATCAGTTAATATTGATTACATTGATTTATCTTTAGTTTGCTTGTATGACCAGGTTGGATTTTTACTGAAGACAGAGGATTGGCTCAATATTAAAAAAACTATAAGCATAATTGACAATATCAGAAACAAAGTCAACAAAAATCATACAATCATCTTGATAGATGCAGAAAAAAGCGTCCATTCCTATTAAAAACACTAGAGAGCATAGGAATAAAGGGACTAACCTTAAAATGGCAAGTAATATTTATCTAAAACCATCAAAAAGCGTTATCTGTAATGGTGATAAGCTAAAAGCTTTCCCAACACAATCAGAGTGAAGCAAAGATTCTCATTTTTATCTATATTGTTAAAATTGTTAAAATTTGTTAAATTTGTTAATTGTTAAATTGTTAATTGTTACTTGAAATGTTAACAATAGCAGTACGAGAAGAAAAAAGACTAATTCATACTGAAGTGAATAGAATCAGAACATTGTACCCAGTAATACTAGTACTATTCCATGAAGAACTATGAAAGACTTAGTTCTTTTCAGGAACACAACGAACTAATTCTGAGACAATATCAAAGGATCAATGATAAAGCATACAATCTGCCTCCAGAGAAAGAACTGGTATTAACTGCAAATAAACTGAAGCACTCTATTCTTCACTTTCACTTTTCCTTTTCTTCAAGTCTTCTTATACAGAATGACGACTATGGACATGTGTTCTATAACTGACTATGTAGAACCTATATCTGATTGCTTACCATCTCAGAGATGGTGGAGGAGATGAAGGGAGGGAAGGATAGAATTTGGAATTCAAATCTTTAAACAGAAACATTTAAAATTTGGAAATATAAAGGCGAAGTTCTCTGTTTGCAGGCATTCTAGAGAACATATTGGGAGGGATGCGCCCAAATATTGGGGGATATTAGTGAAGGGAAGTTTGAAGGTGATTCAAATAGATTGGGCAATTGAGAATTAAGATGGTAGTTTATACACTGGATGAGTCATACTTCTTTGACTCCGAGAGACTTCATCTGTAAAACACAGATATTAAATCCTCGTAGCACTTACTATTTTGAAATGAGACAAACCTCTTCTCTTACAATCTGAAATAATAAAGTAGTCTTGGGCTTAAGTATGCAACAAGGCAGTTGTCTATGTAATCAGTGACAAAGATATAATATAAATAGGATTCCCACAGCCTTACATCATCTAAACATTTGGAATGATAAATTTCGTGTTTCACAGAGGTGGAGGTTCAATCTTTCATGTGTAAGGAGCTCACCAGAGGCATGCAGGAACCGTTACTTACTATGCAAAGTCCGGCACCTGTGCCTCTGATCATCTACCTTGAGGGAAAGTTACTTTTCACCTCTTATCTTATGTGCTCTGGTGTTTTTTAATTTATTCATTTTTAGCTTTCAATATTCACTTCCATATGTTTTAAATTCTCTCCCCCTTTGTATCCCCTCCCTCCTCAAGGTAGCATACAATGTGATATGGGCTCTATACAGGCATTCCTATTAAACACATTTTCATATTTGTAATGTTGCATAGAAGAATTATAACAAATTGGAGAAATCATGAGAAAGAAAAGTAAGCAAAGCAATATAAAACAAAAAAGAAAATAGTCTGCTTCACTCTGCATTCTGACTCCATAGATCTTTTTCTGGATGTTAACAGAATTTTCCTACATGAGTCCTTTGGAACTGTTTTAGATCCTTGTACTGTGGAGAAGGGCTAAGTCTGTCAAAATCAGTCCTGGCACACTGTGGCTGTTTCTGTGTCTAATGTTCTCCTGCTTCTGCTCACTTCACTCAGTATCACTTCATACAAATCTTTCCAGGTCCTTCTGAAGTCTTTCTTATAACTCAATAGTATTCCATTACATTTATATATCACAATTTGTTCAGTCATTGCACAATTAATGAACATCTCTAAAATTTCCAGTTCTTGGCCAACACGAAAAGAGTTACTATGAAAATTTTTACCATGTGGTCTTTTTTCCATTTTTATGATCTTTTTGGGATACAGCCCTTGAAATGGCATTGTTGCGTCAAAGGGTAAGCACATTTTTGTACCCTTTGGCCAAACTTCCAAATTCCTCTCCAGAATGGTTGGATCAGCTCACAGCTCCACCAACAATGAATTAGTGTTCCGACTCTCCCACATCGTCTCCAACATTTATCGTTTTCCGATTGTGTCATGTTAAACAATCTGAAAGGTGTCATGTGGTACCTCAGAGTTATTTTCATTTGCATTTATCTTATCAGTAGTAATTTACAGTATTCTTTCATATGACTAAAAATAGCTTTAATCTTTTCCTCTGAAAAGTGCCTGTTCATATCCTTGACTTGCATTCAAGTAAATTTGACTCAGTTCTCTATATATTTTAGAAATGAGGCTTTTATCACAGACATTAGTTGCAAAAATTCTTTCCCAGTTTTCTACTTCCCTCCTAATCTTGGTTGCTTTGGTTTTATTTGTTTAAAAACTTTTCAGTTTAATGTAATCAAAATTATCCATTTTGCATTTCCTAATGTTGTCTATCTCTTGTTTGTTCATAAATTCCTCCATCCTCCAGAAATCTGATAAATAAATTAGGGAAAGTGTTTTTTAATCAGACTCAGACGTGGTGGAGAAATTCCTTGGGTCAATTATCAATAGCAGATTCTGGTGGGAGTTTCCTAATTAGGAAGAGAAAGTAGATGAGGGTCCAAATCCATAAAGTGGCATTCCAGAAATGTGTTTTGGCATGTAGCTGCCACAGTTGTCATGGAGTCTCATCCAATCAGGAGCTGTAGTCATCTACACAGTTGACATAGGCTCAGAATGAGTCAGGGCAATGGAATAGTACAGGCTGTCATTGATTGTATATTTAATGTCAGTAAGACCACTTAACCTATATATTTCCATATCGTAGTCCTCCAAATATACTACAATATTGGACAATGTATTTCAAAAATCATAAATATCTTAGGAGATATCAGATTCCTTACAGTGAACAGCTCATGGCTACAATTCTGTTTTTTTCAAAGACATTAAAATGTTAATTATGGGGTTCTATGTATTTTAGTTGTTGGATTTTGCATTCATTAACAAATATTAGGTGATTTTTAGACAATAATACAAACTCGGTAGTTTTGTATAATGTTTCTGGAAGTTTCTTCAATGGCAGGAAAAATTGTGTTGAACTCCTACCTCACAAACTTACTGGTTTTTATGATTTTAGGCAAGTCACTAAACATCTTTTACTGTATCCATCAACTCTCTAAGGTTAGAAGTTGAAATCAAGTGGTAATCTTTACTGTTAGAGATTTTTTTTCCACATTGGGCATTCCTTATGCCAATGAAATTGCAGGTTTAGTTTTTTTCTTATTCTGATATAAGTATTTCATGAGCACACCAGAGTATTTTTTCTTTCTTTTATTCCAAAATTTCCAGATGTGTTGCACTCCTAAGAAACAAATTGCCAGAAACTCAAATGTACCTGCATTGACCTCTTCTATGGCTTCATCTCATTAAGAATACAGACTTGGAAAAAGTAATTTGTCTCCTCCACTATATGCTGCTCTCAACTCATCTTAATCTGTGAATTTGTATCACACTTTGGTTATTTAATAGGTTGCCTTACAGAATAATCCCTTTCTCATCTTTTCTTGAGTTCTCAAGAGGAGGTTAAGAAAGGCACATTTAAGATTCTGGCAATTTATATCTATAGAAATTTTGCTTTCCTTCTCAGAGGCATAGTACGTAGGGCTAGCAATGGGCCAAAGAAGATGAGGAAGTCAGGTTTCACAGAGATTTGTGCCCCACAATGGTTGGTTTCATGGAAAAGATTAGGGTAATTGAAACAGGGACTACCCTTTACTGTCAGGCCTTCAGTGAAGAAATCTGAGTACCTTGCCAATGAAAGAAGGTGTGATAATGTACAGTATGGAATTTTCTGTTCCTTTTTGTTCAGTATTGATACACATATGGGCCTTGATTTCTTAGCTTCCCTAGGAGTTTTGAGAGATGACAGGATGATTTCTTTACTATCACTTTATTATTTATTTACTTTATTTTGTGGAATGACAGAGGTCAATGAAGAATAGACAACTGAGGAAATAGTACATGGGGGTTTGAAGGTGAGAACTGAGCCCAATTAAGATGATCATTCCCAAATTCCCTATCATGGTGACCATTTAGATCCCTAGGAACAGGAAGAAAAGTAGAATCTGGAGCTCTGGTTGGTCTATTAAACCTGCAATAATAAACTCAGTCACTACAGATTGCTTTTCCTTCTCAAGATGTTGAACCTGTGGGATTGAAGAAGAAGTAGCCCATTAAAAAGCATTTCTACCATCCCTCCCCACACACATAAAGGAGGTTTACAAAGAATGAATAACTCTAAATCCTAGAATCCTGGACTGTTTGCGTCTTGGGGCCTATGGTCACTGTTACTGGTCACTGTGTAAGTATCCCTGTCATTAAGAGCATGTCTTGAATTATCATAATGGGATATGTGAACAGAAGTACAGCAAAAGAGTCATACTCAACTCTTCCTTGTTCACCCAAAGGAAAAATATATTATTGATACAGACAGTTGAATCCACTGAGAGCTCAGGGACAAAAGAAAGGGATGAATTCTAGATCTCTATTTGTCCACTCATTGGGTTCCTTATCTACTTCTTCTTGTTCACATTTCTGAAACTCTACACAGAAGATGACTGCTCTCCTTTAGGATAGGAATCATGGTTTCAGTTACTTTTCTTAAAGAAAATCAGATTCTTGAGGAGAGTTAGTTGCTGTCCAAAGTCATTCAACGAAAACACAAAAGGCTTCTCTATTGACACAGTTATCCAGTGGCCTGTGGGGATGGAAGCCTCTATCATTCTCAGTATCTCTGGCTATTTCTCTCTTCCCCACAGATGCATTTCTATATCTATGCTACTTGGGGTTAGCAATGGGTCAATAGACAAAAGGAAGTGAGATTTCATCAAGAGTTGGGCTCCCATAGAGGTGTGTTTGGTAGAAAGGACCAGGAGAGTTAAATTAAGGTACTCACCCTCCACTGCTGGATCTTCACTGAAAGAGTCTGTGGAATATGTAGCAATAAATTAAGGAATGATAATCTTCATAGACCTTTTTGCTTCCTTCTGTTCTGTTGAAATACAAATGGTCTTTGATTTCTTTGATGACGTAGGAGTTCCAAGAGATGACATTTTTTTATTACTTTAACCCAATGGTTCTCTCTAACTTTAGAATAGAAAACAACATCTCTCAATCTCATTGTAACTGCTCATTGATGGAATACTAGTGTTTTGTGATGAATGGATTGTTTCTAGGGACCTTATTAGAAACTCAGAGTTTGCCCAAGGTCTTATCTCATCAGGGTTACAGGCTCTTCTCAGAATAACATATTGTTGTTTTCCACCATGTTCCATAGTCATCCCTCCTCCTGTCACCCAACAGTTCACCCCTAACTAGGGAACTCTATTAGCAACTTGCTATTTAGTAGTTTTCTTTATGGCTGAGTCTTTTTCTCATACTTTCTTAAGTTCTGGAGGTGAGAGTCAAACAGATCACATACCAGACTGTGTTTGTAACTATCTCATTCCTAGAAGTACAACATTTCTACAGATTTTGAAATGATGAAATTTTTTTAAAATCCTAATTTTTTGGGGGGAAAAATGAAACTGAGGAAAATGAAAATGTTTCTATACGTGTTTGTTTAAGCTCTTTTACATATTTCAAGTGAATGGTCATTTCATTAAGTAAACCATTCATTTGTATCTTAATTTGCTCACAGAATAAAAAATAATACCATAGAACTTCAAACTGCTATCATGTGGTTTCTAAGACAATATGCAGTCCGCAGGGATCCTTATTTCATTTTGAATGTGACGCCACTGCTATAGAGGGCTACCACTGTAACAGGGCTCCTCCCAACTGCACTTCCAGCTCTCACCTTAGGTCCATGTTGATTAATGACAGTTCATTACATTTAGCTGACTCTCAATATTAGACAGTACCATCTTCCTTCCATGCCACTGTGCCCATGAACACTCCCCCTAAGGCCAGCTTTCTGCATATTACTCTGACCACAGAAATCAAATCAATATTACCATTGTTTCTGGAAAAAGTGAATCATTTGAGCCCTCTAACTCCACTCACCATATCTGTTATTTCCAAAGAAAAAATTCCCTGAGGAATACTCAGACATAGGTATTGTATCTCTGATTTGAATGTAACTTCTTTGAGGGTAAGGACTATTACACACACACACACACACACACACACACACACACACACACACACACACTGTTTGTGTGTGTGTGTGTGTGTGTGTGTGTATGTATGTGTGTGTGTTTCTGGGTATGTGTGCATCCATTCATTCTGAATTTAGGTAATTTCAGCTATCCTGAGAGGGTAAGTAATTTGCCCTAGAACACACAGTCCAATGTATGTCAGAATCAAAACCTGAACCCAAGATTCCAGACTCTGAGACCAGCTCTGTATACATTATATCATACTGTCAGTTCTGGTAGTTATATTGATTTTTAAAATTAAAGAAAATGATAATTGAATGTTAAAATGCAATAACTGAATGATACAGACATATATATGTATGTATGTGTGTGTATACATATATATATATATATATATATATATATATATATATGTATTATCTTTGACTGTTTTTTAAACAAATGGCTCTGGAATGTTAAGAAATATGACTCTGTCAAGTGCTCATCAAAGCCTTCAGAAGACGTAGGTTCCACCTGCATACCTGGCAATTAATACATTTATAACTTTGGGCAAATTCTCTAACCCTTCCGAGTCTCCTATTACTCATCTGCAATAAAAAGGAAATTGGAGTAGAGAGCTCTAAAGACTTTCTTCCACCTCCATAACCATAATTCTAAAATACTCTGATCTTGGAAATTTTATTCCTAATTACTTGGGAGAAACAAACAAATGCTTGAGAACAGGCAATACCACTATAAAAATGAAAGAAGAAAAGTATTATTGGAGTTTGGTCTGTACTCCATATCATCAATTAGTTACAGAAAAAATAGAAGTTGAGGGAAAATATCTGAAAAAAATACTTTAAGACATTTTTATACTAGTCAAAGAAGACACCCTTTCTAAGCATGTGACCTGATTACAGGTGGGGATGTGGAGAGAAAGAGTAGGATTAAGCTTTATATTTTACATGTGTAGTAGGGACAAGGAGCATGTGGCATACTCCAATTGACCATTTCTGGTGGGTTGTACAGAGCATGTGCAGGTTGTAACTACTTGCACCCAGAGACTACATTGAAGATAAGAGATATTTAATTCTGATCATTCACATGGCCTTACAATGAGAGGTGACAAAGAACCCCCTAAATGGCTGCTTGAATTTGAAGAACTGATGACATTTTTAAAAAGAGAGAGAACATTTTTTCTGAGACTTCTTGATTGCATCTCTCTAGGTAATGGAATTCCAATGAGGAATGGAGAAGAATGGTTCTTCTAATATCATGATGACACTGCTGCCACACCTCATATGAGGTGTAGACTCAATTAGACTGGCTTGTGCACAGGGTCCATGGTGACCTTTCAACCTTTGTGCTTGTTTTCTCCAGATCTTAGATGTATGAGTACTCTGAGATGGGCATGCCCTAAAGTCCTGGAGAGTTCAAAAAATCTGGAGTTGTATAATGATAATTTAAATTGGAAGATCTTTCCCAACCATTAATATGCTCATGTGACCTGCCTGGGTCATATGGAACCCTGACTTATATGAGTTCGTGGTGGGAGGATTTTGCTGAATAGGTGGAATGGGGAGGGGTGGAGCAAGAGGAGTGGAACAAGTCTGAGGGAAATTTAGTCACAGAGCAGTCAGAGCTAGGAAGAATTCAGTCAATCAGGCAACTGGATAGCATGAGTGAGAGAGTTTGTGATTTTCTTTAGGGGAGCTTGCTTGTGATTTTTTTAATGAAGCTTGTTTGTGGGAAATCTAACAGGGGGAAGGCTTGAGGATGGTGTTGTCCTCTCTGTTGTTATTGTGCATAGATTATGATGAATTTGGCTTTCTGGTGTCTGAATGAATGCTTTACTGCTGTCTTCCATGTGGAGAGTCTGTTGTATTTCACAATTCAGAACTGTGCTGAGATATTCATGGTCACTGTAGGTACTGTGAATATCTCATTGCTGCTATAAGGTGCCACTAAATGTTCCATTGACAGAGTCAAATAACTGTGATAATGGTGCCCACCATAGATTTTTAATAATTCTTCCTGACTCATCTCACTAATCCAACCTCCACGGACCTGTCAATTTTTTTCTAAAGTGTAAACACTGATACTGTTATTATTAAAAAAAGAAGAAGCAACTCCAGTCACTCTCTTGTCTATAGCAAGAATTATAAAGTCTTCTATTTGTTAAATTTGTGCCTTCCCCCTTTGCTTCCTTCCACACACTCAATGATCCAGCAACACTGACCTAGTGGTTGTCCTCTTGAATAATAATTTACCTCTTCACTGTGTCTTTGCACTGGCTACTCACCATGCGCAGAATGGCCTCTTCTCTCACCTTTTATATCCTCAGGTTTCCTTGAAGATCAGCTTCTGCGGAAAACCATTCTTGGTTCTAACAGCTGCTGGTGCTTGCCACTTTAAGACTGTCTTTCATAAATTCTCTTTATATGTGCAGTGGGAGGGGGTTGTGGTACACACAGTCATCTGCATGTTGTCTCTCCAACTACAATACATTCCTCTGGACAGTAAGGACTATTTTTGGCCCCCTTTTTTGTATCCTTAGTGTTTAGCATAGTTTCTGGCACATAACAAATGCTTAAGAAATGTTTGTTATTGAATTGATTAAGAAGATGGAATAAATTCCTTTCCCACCTCTGGGAGGCAGTTATCAAACTCCCACAGTGTCATCAAACTTCCTTGGTGAAAAAGGGAGTATTAGAATTTTTGTGATATTTTTGACACTTATTTGAAATGAAAGAAAAAAAGATATTCTGGGATAGTCCATTCACATCTACTCCATTTAAAGCTCCTTCGTTGAAGTTGGTTTGAAGTGGACATTCTAGAGTGAGGTAAAGAAATACGTGAGGTGTTTATGAGGTGCAATGTATACTCCCAAGGATATTTTGGCCACAGTGTAAGTAATTTATTTATTACTTAAGCCATGTTCTTAGAGCAGAGCCTCTTATTGGGATATGTGAACTTAAAATAATAATTGATAACTGTATTTCAACATAGTTTCCTTTTTCTTGTTTTATTTAATGGATTTGAAAACATTCTGAGAAGTGATCCATATGCTTCATTATTGTTCAAAACACAAAAAACTTAAAATCTCTGCTTCCAACAGTAAAAATATTGCCTTTGGCATTTCTGATACATAAACTCAGAGGACTTTTTCCAACTACTCCCTCTTTCAAAGCTCTCTAAGGACTCTAATGGAAATACATTATTTAAATTAATCTCATAGGTTATTTCCTCCCCATAGACACAAGGAAATTTTGTCATATGAAATGCATTACACTGCTAGCTATGAAATTTTATTGTTTTTCTGTCTGTGGAACAGTGGTAGCATATGGGTTGAGGAGGTGTTGGGTATTGGCATGGGCTTCTTTTCAGAGATGAAGAGATCACGGATTCTAAATAACTAAAATTTAAAATTCAAGCAAGTACAGAAAAAAAATGGTCATAGGATACTTAATGTATCCACTTATTTCAAGACAAAATTCAATTTGATTTAAGTCACATGATACTTAATCATAACATTCTTTGTAATTCCACTACAGTGTCTAGGGACACCTCTAAGTTTGATCAGGTTCCTTCAATTTATACTTTAAGCTTATTTCCATGTATTCTGATTTTTTAAGATCTTGTAAAAAAAAATTAACCACAGAGAAATAAAGGAATTGTTCTTCTCTCCCAGGGACTGAAAGGCAACATAATTATATGAACATTTAAGTGCACACGCATAGGTACACGTATTCTTACATTGAGATCCAAGTATATAGAGAAGCTTTTCTCATTGTTTGGGCAAAATCTGGTTTGGAGGTTCTTATCCTGGGGTTGATGGCCTTGGGGTTTTTAAATCTTGATTAATTTGTTTTAATATCATTGCTTACCTTGGTAGTAGTATTAATTATTTTATGTACATGTAAATATTATTCTGATTAAAAGTTCATAGGCTTTGCTAGACTGCAAAAAGAGTTCATGGCACACACAAAAAGAAAAAGAAACCCTGATTTAAATGGCAATGATTCATCCATATAAAGAGATCTCAAAATTAGAGAATAAAGCAAAAAACTCTCATTAAATACTTATTATGTACAAGGCAGCATACTACGTATTGAGAATAGAATATCATATTGAGACATTTCCTGCTTTAAGGAATTTACTTTTGTATTGGGGAATATGGGATATCCACAGCTATGTAAATACAGGAAATATACAAAATAAACACCAAGTTATGTAGGGGTAAAAAGTCTCCTAAACACTGGAATCAAAAAAGGCATCTTTTATAGGTTGACAAGTGTTAAAAGAATATAGGAATTTCTTGCCATCTGACTGCTGTGCCACCTATTACCCAGTTTCTGATTGCAGAAACCAGAGAAGACAGGAAGGGCTGCTATTGAAAGCAGGGGCCTAAGGGCTGACTGTGAAATTAATTGCAGAAACTCAGTTGTGTGGCTCTGAGAACAAGAGAGGAGTGGTGATTCATTCCTAACCTTTAGTCTAGCACACAAGCCAGGAGATCAAGACTAAAGGGAACCATAGATTCAGTAACTGTGAACCAGCAGAACCTCCTAAAAAGCTAGCAATGACTGAATTCAGCAAAATCTATGAAACAACTACACACACATCAAAAGACCCAAATCTCATTCAGGAATATGCAGAGTTCAGAACAGGAGGGTATTGAATAGACTTCTCCTCATATCACACTACCTCAGAATCACGGAAAACTAGCAGATACACAAACTAAATTGTGAAAGCCACACACACACACACACACACACACACACACACACACACACACACACACACACACACACACACACACACACACACACACACACCTGAAATTTAAAATTCAAAAAATAGCTTGGAATAATGAGCAAACAAAAAAAAAGAACTCTACCATAAAGAGTTCCTGGGAAGACAGAGAAGCTGAAGACATAGAGAAGATCATGACTCAGAAACATCTTTAAGCCAAGTCTCAAAGAAAAATGTAGATTAAAACACAAGCCCCAAAATAATTCCTAGGAGAACTAAAGCAAGAGCTAAAGAAAGAAGTTAAAAGGGGGAGAGGGGCAAAAGGTGATTTTAAAAAGCAAATAAGAGCAGTAGTAGAAAAAAATTGGAAAAGAAATAAGAACTGTCTGAGGAAATTAGGAAAATTATAATAGGTTAACATTACTGAAGTGCTTGCTATGTGCTAGGCATCTTTCTAAGCATTTTACAATTGTCACCTCATTGGATCTTCACCAGAACCCTGGGAGGTAGGTGATATCATTATGCCTGTTTTACAGATGAGGAAACTGAGTCCAATAGAAGGTAAGTAACTTGCTTAAGGTTACAGAGCTATTAAGAATCTAAGGCTGGATTTGAACTCTGGTATTTCTGACTCCAGGCTTAGTACTCTATCCACTGCTTCACCTTGCTAACTCCTAGAGAATTACTGCTTGACAAGAGCTAAAACGTGACTGGATTAAATAAATCCTTAAAAATTAGAATTTGCACGGGGCTATAGCTGCTCGGGGCTATTCCCCGGGACTTCACCAGGACACTAGGCCAGGTGGTAGATACACGGGGCTTCAACCCCTCGGGGCCTCTACCCCAG
>JAQQSK010010189.1:0-12783 GCA_028658325.1 Potorous gilbertii | reverse complement strand
GCCTTGACTCTTATGTCTTTACCTGATGGTAAGCAGTTTTCTTCCTCATCAGAGAGGAAGGTTGGAATCATTTGGTCCCCAAGAAAATAATCTTCTATGGTCTTTTTTTTTTCCCTTTTCTGGGCATTTTCCCAGTCAGTTACTTGACTTTTGAGAGTCTTCTCCACCCCTGCCTAGGTCCGCCCAGCTAGTGCTTGGTGTCTGAGATTCAAATGCTGCTCCCCATTCTCAGGGCTTTCAGCAGCTGGCCAGCTGCTATTCAGGGTGAGATTAAATCAGGTTCTCAGGTGGGGGCAGGGCCACCTCCCAGGCTCAGTTCCCTTAGGGGATGTATGTGGAGACCTTCTGTAATGGAGCTCCTGCCGAGCTCCTGCCTGCTATGGGAGCCTCTGGCCACCTGCTGCCTCTGCCGCTGCCACTGCCTCCTGAGGGGGCCCGAATTATGGAGACACCCCACTCCCCTCTCAACCCGTCCAGATGTCTCTCTATCACACTCCTGTGTGTCTGTGGGTGGAGGGATCTTCACGGCTGCTGGAGATTCCATCCCTGAAGCCTGCTTGGATCTGCTTGCTCCTCTCAGTGCCGCGTGATCAGGGCAGGGCAGGGCTCCGCTCCTGTCTGGTGTGTGATGGACCTTTGGGATTGGTTTTTCAGGGCTCTCTGGAACAGAAATCTCCCTCACTATGTTGCTGCGCAGCTTCCACTGTTCCAGAATTTATTGGGAGTTCTTTTTAGAGGAAATCCATGGGCTGTGGGTTCGGAGCTAGCATAGGTGAGTCTTTCTACTCCGCCATCTTGGCTCCACCTCTAATTTGACTTTTAAAATCCTTCCTGAGTTCTCCCCAAAAGGCTCTTTGTGCTTCATACCAGTTGATATTTCCTTCTGCAGTTTCAGATGGGAGCACAGTCTCAACGCTGACCTCTCTGCCTTTTGTGTGTTGGTCCTTGTCCCCATAGAAAGATTCTATGGTCTTTTCTCTTCTGCTTGCTTCCTACTTGTGATAATTACCCTTTTCCTGGCTTTTAAAGTAGATGTCTGTGCCACACGGAGCTCTAACCCACACTTCTTGTGCCTAAAACTAGAGGCTTTGTGTGTTGTGACCGCTGGTTCTTTCAGCTAGAAGCTAAAATGCTGCAGCTTACCTGTTACTGAGCTGGCTGGTGTTGGAAAGCAGAGGCCAGATGAGGTCTTTTGGAGTTTCCCCTGCAGTTACCCTAAAGTTAGCTCTTTAAGTGTGGGGGAGGAATGGTCTGGCCACAGAAGGTCTCCTCTGCTGAGCTAGCACATAGGCAAGCTCAGTTGTCTGTGCTAGTGTCTTCTCAATTCCCCTGGGGTGCTGAGGCATGCCTGGGGTTCTGGTGTTAGCAGTTGCTGGATTCACCCCGCTGAGGCTCAGGATTTTGTCCCAGTTTGTTGAGATGGGGTTGTCTGAGACAGCTTTGATCCTGCACCAGTCTCCTTTGGCCACAGCAAGGGGACCCACCTTAGTAATTTTTCTAGTCTCACAGGCCAAGAATCTGTTTACCTCTTCTGCTGCTCCCACTATTCCAGTTTTTTTCCCAGGGAGATATTATCTGGCTGGTCAAGGTCATCAATGTGAGGGAGGTAGCAATTACTGATCACTCCACTATCTTGGCTCTGGGAACTGGAAGACTTTTTTTCACTAGGTATTCTCTACACTTTCTGGCACTGAATTTTAAGAGGGATTTTTCTTGTGGATGTTTCTTTGAACAGCTTGGAAGAAATAATGGATGATGTCTTCAGCTACAGTTTTGCAAGGTAGAGGAGCTCTATTTCAAAAAACCTTCCCTATTTCTGCCCTTTATTATTTCTTAACTCAGAGGGACGAATATTTTTCTTAATCTACCCTTGAGGAACTTTCCTGGGCCTCTAAGAATTGAGATATGATGCCATTTCCTATTCTGTATCCAGTAATTTTTCTTGGATGTGATTCAGTTCTGAGGAACCTGACCCCTAATGAGAGAGGTTGATATTTAGACTTCATCAGAACATAAAGCAATCTGTAGGACTGCTAATTAGGCATTTTATACGTCACCTTCCTTTGGCACTGTCCAAACAACTTTTGGTACATGTCTGCTTGCACAGTATCTAGACCTGGTGCCAATTGTCTTGGTGGTGTTTGCTGTTCTCTCTGGTATAGAATCATTCAATTCAGCAAAACAACTTTTGCTGAAGTTGCTCATTATTACGGCTGGTTTTTCAGTTGATTCTCTTGCATTCTCTTAATAAAACATCATATCATCTGCAAAAAAGTATGGTTTTGTTTCCTCTTTTATTATGCATTTTCTTTCAATTTCTTTTTCTTTTTTGTCTTATTGCTAAAGCTAGCATCTCTAACACTATTTTGAGTAGGAATGCTGATAATGAACATTCTTGCTTTAGCCCCCATCTTTTTGGAAAGGCTTCTGGCTTATACTCATTATAGATAATACAAGTTCTTGGTTTTGAACAGATACTACTGATAATATTAGGGAAAGGTGTGTTTATTCTCATACTTCTTAATTTTTTTTTAATGAATAAGTGGTGTATTTTGTCAAAAGCTGCTTTCTGCATCTATTGAAATAATCTTATCACTCTTGCAGTTTCTTTTATTAGTATGGTAAGGTATATTTATGGTTTTCATAATACTGAACCAATCCTACATTCTTGGTACAGATATTATCTGGCCATGGCATATAATCTTTGGGATGTGTTGCTATAGTCTCCTTGATAATGTTTTATTTTAAAATTTTGAATTAGTCATTTGTGATATAGATCTAGGGTTTTCTTTCTCTGTTTAATTCTTCTTGGTTTAGGTATCAAGACTACATTTGTGTCATAGAAGGAATTTAGTAAGACCTTTTAAAAGTACCATTTGGAAGTAATTATTCTTTATTTAGTAGACTTTACTTACAAATTCATTTGGTCCTGTGATTTTTCACTTGATGAGTTCATTATGGCTTATCTGATTTAGTTTTATATAATAGGGTTATTTACACACTATTTTCTGTTCTGTTAACCTAGGAAATGTAAATTCTTATAAATATTCATTCATTTTGTTCAGATTATCAGTTTTATTGGCATATCGTTGGATAAAATAGCCCCAAATAATTGCCTTTTTCTTCTTTATAGATCCTAAATGATTTTCTTTTTCATTTTAGTTACTGGTAATTTGATTTTATTTTTTTAAAAAATGTATTTACCAATGAATTGACTTTTTATTGTTGCTATTACTTTTCCCCAAAAAAACCCTAGTTTTATTTATTAATTCAATAGGCTTTTTTATACTTTTAATTTTGTTAATCTCTTATTTGATTTTCAGGATTACTAATTTTGGTATTTATTTGGAGGTTTTTAATTTGTCAGTTTCCTCATTTTTTATTTGTGCACCCAATTCATTGATGTTCTTTTTCTCTTTTATTGATTGAAGTGTTTAGAAATATAAAATTTCCCCTAAGTACTACTTTAGTTGCATTCCAAAAAAATTATTATATTGTTTAATTATTGTCATATTGAACAAAAATTGTTAATGTTGTTATGATTTGCCAAAATATCCGAAAATCTACCCAGTTTTTAGGATTAAGCTATTTAGTTTCCAACTAATTTGCTAATCTTTGTTTTAAAGGTCCTTAATTGAATGGATTTTTATTGAATTGTGGTCAGTAAAAGATGTATTTACTATGTCTGCTTTTCTCCATTTACTTAGGAAGATTTAATGCCCTAATGCATGATCAACTTTTGTGAAGGGATCATACATAACAAAGAAATGGGTATACTCCTTTCTATTCCTATTTAATTTTCTCCAGACATTTATCATATACAACTCTTCTAAAATTTTATTCAGATCCTTAATTTCTTTCTTATTTTTTGGTTATATTTATCTAGGTCTTAGAGGGATTTCCCACATTATAGCTTTATTTTTTATTTCTCCCTATAATACATTTAACTTTTACTTTAAGTATTTAAATGTATTGCCATTTGACACATTCAGTAATTCATTGTGTATGATACCTTTTTTTTTGTTTTTGTTTTTTAGCAGAATGTAGTTTCCTTGTTTGTTATTTTTAATTGTCTATTTTTACTGTTACTTTGTCTAAGATAATGATTGCTCCCCTGACTTTTTTATTTTAGCTGAAGCATAATAGATCCTACTCCAACTCCTTATTTTACCTCTATCTTCCTGTTTCAAGTGTGTTTCTTATAAACAATGTATTGTTGGATTTTGGTTTCTAAACTATTGCATTATTTTCTTCTGCATTATAGGTGAGTTCATTCCATTCACATACAGTTATGATTGTTAATTATATTTTTCCTCCATCCTATTTTCTTATACTTTTCTTTGTCTTTTTTTCTCCATCTCATTTTTTCAGAGTTTTGGTTTTTTTCCCCTTGACCAATCCCTTCCTTAGTATGCATTCCTTCTAATTCTCTCCCTCTTACTAGTAACCCCTTCCTCTCCTCTTTCTCTTTTTGAAAAGATGTGTTTCTGTACCCACCTGTTTGTGTATATGTAGTCTTCCCTTTTTTGACCAGTTCAGATGAGAATGAAGTTAATGTGTCACCTGCTCTCCTCCCACTTCCTTCTCCTTGTTATATAGACTTCCACTTGTGCATCTCACTGATGAGGGATAATTTTGCTCATTCTTACTCTTCCTTCCCCTCTGCCATAGTATGTTCCTCATCTCCATTTTATCCATTCTAATTTTTTGATCATCAAATCATAACAGAATAATTTCCAATCCTTTCTTCTAATTAGACTCTCTCTCTTTAAGACCCCTGAGAATGATAGAGTTCTGAGGGGCTACATGTATTATCTCCCCATATAAGAATGTAAACATTTTAGTAAGTAATATAAAAAGTACAAACTTTTTACTCCTTTATGATTGCTCACTCATGTTAATCTTTTTATTCTTCTCCTAATTCTTGTGCTTATATATCAAATTTTCTACTCAGTTCTGTTTTTTTTTATCAGAAATGCTTGGAGGTACTCTCATTAAAGGACTATTTATTCCCCTTTAGGATTATACTAAGTTTTGTTGGACAGGTTAATCTTTGTTTTAATTATGGATCCTTTTCCTTTAGGAATATCATATTCCAGGCTCTCTGCTACTTTGAAGTGGTGGCCACTAAATCTTGTGTGATTCTGACTGTGACTCTTCAGTATTTCAATTCTTTCTTTCTGGAAGATTTTTGCATTTTTTTCTTTGACTTGGGCATTCTGGAAGTTTGTAGGATTTTTCCCTCACCTAGGAGTTTTCATTTAGGGGTTTCTTTCAAGAGGTAAATGGTGGACTCTTTCAATTTCTTCTTTGCTCTCTGGTTTTAAGATATCTAGGATATTAGTTTATTATTTCCTGAAATATGATATCTAAGTTCTTTTTTGTTTGTGGCTTTCATGTTCCCAGTGATTTTTAAATTTTCTCTCCTCAGTTTTCCAGTTCAGTTGTTTTTCATATGAGATTCTTAACATTTTCTTCTATTTTCAGTTTTTTACTTTTTTTATTATGTCTTGGTATCTCATCGAATTATTTGTTGACTTCCATTTGACCAATTCCAGTTTTCAATGAATTGTTCCCTTTCATAGGTTTTGTACTTTTTACCCAAGCTGCTAATTTTTTTCATATATTCTTGCTTAACTCTTGTTTCTTTTCTCAATTTTTCCTTTACCTCTCTCAGGTTTTAAAACAATTTTGTAGCTCTTTTTCAAACTCTTGATTTAACTTTTCTAAGAATTCTTATTGGATTTGTGCCCAAAATAATCTTTTTTTGAGGTTTTGCCTTTGATGTTTTCAAGTCATTTTCTTCTTCTGGCCTTATATCTTGAACTTCTCTGTTACCATAATAGTTCTTTATGGTCAGATTTTTCTTTTTGTTTGTTCATTATTCCAATCTAGTTCTGGACTTTGGATTTTATGTTAGTATTGGGCTCTGTATATTTCTGCAAGAAGTATATCTAGGCTGAACTTTTGTCTTTGTGTCATTTTGCTGCTTTCCCAGTTCAGTCTGGGGACCTGTAATCTTTCATTGTTCTTGAGGGTATATGATCTGGGTCAAGATTTGCTCATTACTTTCCTGAACTGGGCTCTGTAATGTCCTCACTGAAACCAAGATTTCAATATCTAGGCTTTTCCCTGTTTGGGAGTTTCAGTAGATGTTGCTGGACTCAGTCACTATCACCCCACTGGGAGGCTCTACACCTTCAGAGGTACTGAATTTCAGGCTACCCCTTCATCTCAGACCCCTGTCATGGTTATTCCACTACAGACTTTCACTGTGCACTAGAGTGAAAGAAATGAGTTCCAATTACCTCCTGGGATTAGAACTACACAGTTATTATTTGTTTCCAGAACCTGTTTCCTTCTCAGCACACAGGTAAGACCTATGCTCATGATTGTTCCTCTCTGACCTATAACCTCTGATCTATAACCTAGGTCTGAGTAGTGAGCCATAGAATGGCCAAATGGCACCTCTGTCTTCACCCTGTGCTAGTTCAAGTATCCCATGAGTTCTCTTTCTACCTTGATACCTCCTGAACCTTGGTGCCCTGTCTCAAAAAAAAAAATGAGCAAAATGGATATGTAACTCTTGGTCACAATTAGGCTTGTTTCTTTGAGGCATGTTTAAAAACACGAGATATTTTTTAAATGACCCATATTCATAGTCATTCTTTCCTTGAAAATATAGTTATGAGGTCATCTGTAATTATGTTCCCAGTTAGGAAGCAAAGTCCTCTTAACAATGGGCTGGGCAAGTGAGATCCCTACAATGAGCTAAGAAAGGTCAATCTCTCCTGTTCAGAGAGCTATCCTGTTCCCTGTGACTTAATCAAAGGGACTTTGGTCAAGGTACTTACATTAAGAAATGTAAATACACAGTCCACAATGAGGGTTTGTGAGAAATAATATCAGATTTATCAATACATTCCTTAACAGAGTTTTTAGAGATAAAATTAGAAATAGGTGCAGTTTGCACTCAGCTCACATGAAAACAATAGGCAGAAGTCTATTTTTCTCTGAGGGCTTCAGCTACTGGACTAAACACCCAGGTTTTAAAAACAACAACATATTCATATGCCTCTCCATTTGTCCATTTAGAAGTCACCTCTCATGGTCTTCTGAGGAAGCTTTGGTTTAAGGAAGGAGACTGAAGATGTCACTGACACTGGCCAACCTTGTTGTAATGTTGCTCCATTTGTCATATCCTGGCACCTCCCTTTTCTTCTCTCTTTTACTCAAGAAATCCTCCAAATTCCTACTATACTAGGAGAAACTTTGCCTTCCAATTCTGATCTCTCTTTAGCTTTCTCTTTTCTTAAAATGAGAAGAAATACAATTCCTAGAGTCTTTGAGAAGGCTTTTACTATTTAAAGTCATAATGGAGGATGAATAAAATAAATAAAAGTGTGTATTCCTATAACGCATAATTCTACATCACAACTGAGAAGAGAAATTTACGAAACAAAATTTTATGTGGGGTCTGGGGGTAATATTATTATCTGGGCTGGGCATTAAAAGAAGACTTTAGAATTCAACATGAAAAAAAGAAAGGGGGATGATGGAAATATCGTAATTGTAGGAGTCTATTAGACAACTTATAGATTTAAATAGTATTATACTTGTTATTACTACTTTGAATGAGATCATAAAATTAATTACTTGATTGATTTAGGTAAAATGTTTTTGGTTTTGGTTTGTTTCACTCACACTGCTTACTGGCAATACAGACACACATAAGGTGATCACCAAAAGATGCCAACTTCTTTACACAAGAAATGTGCTATCAGTTATCTTCTGATATTTTTGTTTTTATAAATATGATATATTAGATCTATATTATATAGAAATTATGACATATTAGTGACATAATTCTGCCTGTTTAGGACAGCAAAATTGCAGTTTCAGTGGTTCCAGAAAGAAGACACAGTGAAATAGGGAGATAAAAGGAGAATTGCAAAGAGATAGGAGCTTACCTAAGCTGGGATTGAAAGGTCCAGACAGCTAATAATGGGGTTAGATCTCCAGATGAGCGTTAAGGCTTTGGTTCTTTAATGAATAAATACGTGGTGCTTAAGGAGATTCACCTATCTGGAGCTCTTTCAGCAACTGGCTGCTGTCAGTGGTTCTGAATCTCTCCAAGCTGGGAGCTGCTGTTCAGGTGCTGAATAAGTTGTAAGTCTGGATCTTCCACTAACATGTGATTCTTGTGCAATTCACAGTAATACCTTATTGGGTCTCAGTTTTATTATGTAAAAATATTCTAAATATTACAATCCTCTGGCTCTACCTTTGATCTTCATTTCTGATCTCCTTTTCTCTCTTGAATTTTTAATCTCTTCCTCTCACTGTTGATCACTTCATATCTACCTCCTGTCTCCCCAGATTCCAAGCACAAACAGAACACTTACTTTACCTTTTACCTAACTTATTAAGCTATTATTCCATCTCTCTTCTTTCCTTAAGTGATATACTTCAAGAAAGAGTAACCTATACTTGCTAACTCTACTTCTCTACTCTCTACTCACTCCTTAGTCCCTTGTATTGTGACTTTGAGCTGAAACTGCTTTTCCAAGGGTCCTTAATGTCCTTTCAACAATCAATAGTTATATGAACAATCAACAATCCTGGCTCTCATTCTCTTCATATTTTTTGAAGCATGTAACACACAGCCCTTCCTTCTTGATACTTTTACTTTTTTGGCTTCAATGATGCCATATTACTTCTTTTATCTTCCTTACCTTTACCTTTTTGTCTCTTTAAATGTATTGTTTTTCCTCATGTCCCCTGTTTTTGTTTTTATGAACATATTAGTGATATAATTTTTATTGGCAATATTGTCTCTTCAGGGTAGGTATTTTTAAATCTACTGCTGTGAAGTCATTACTCCTGTAGAGATGATTCCTAGATGAATATATCAAGTTTTGTAAATATGCATTTCAAGCTACCTGCTAAACACTTTTACCTGGATATCCTACCACCATCTCAAAATATAGAGTTTATCATATTTTCTTTGAAAATGTCCTTTCTGGTCACTTGATAAATGTCAGCAGCAGAGAAAGACATTACATTTATTCAGACCACACTGCAGTGTAGGAAATAGAGGGGATAAAGCACAAGCACTGATTTGGGTTTTTTATGTTTTTAAATTGTTTAAACTTTTTTTCTTTTTAAACTTTGAGTTCCAAATTTTCTCCCTTCCTCACAGTTGATCATCATTATAACATTATGGCTACTCTGTACAATGTTCTCCCAGTTATCATTTCACAATACATCAGTTCATATAGGTCTTACTGTGTTTTTTTTTTCCTGAAATCACTCTCCTTGTCAATTCTTATAGAACAATAGTATTCTATCACAATCATGTATCAGGAATTATTCAGCCATTCCCCAGTTGATAAGCACCTCTTCAATTTCCAATTCTTTGCCACTACAAAAAGAGATTCTATCAATATTTTTATAATATAGGTGGTTTTCCTTTTTTATTTAGTAGTGGTATTTTTAAAATCTCTTTGGGATAGACCTTGTAGTGGTATTGTTTGTTCAAAGCATATACGTAGCTTTATAGCACTTTGGGCATAGTTCCAGATTGTTCTCTAGAATGGTTGGACCACTTCACAACTCCACAGTTTGTTATTGTACCTATTTTTCCTAATTTTCTTTAGCATTTGTAATGTTTGATAGGCGTGAAGTGGTACCTCAGAGTTGTTTTAATCTGCATTTCTCTAATCAATAGTGATTTAAAGGTTTTTCATATAACTACAGATGGCTTTGATTTCTTCTTTTGAAAATTGTCTGTTCATATCCCCTTGACCATATATTAATTGGGGAATAATTCTTATTTGCATAAATTTGATTTGGTTCTCTAAATACTTAAGAAATTAGGCTTTTATCAGAGAAACTTGCTATAAAATTTTTTTGCTATTATCTCATTGTCTATTATCTTTTAGCAAAATGTAGTTTCCCTGATTATCTCTTTTAATTAGGTCTATTTTTACTTTTGCTTTGTCTGACATCATGATTGCTACCCCTATCTTTTTCACTTTAGCTGAAGCATAATAGAGTCTGATTTACCCCTTTATTTTAGCTCTGTGTGTGTCTTCTATTTCAAATGTGTCTCTTATAAACAATGTGTCTCTAATTGTTTAATTCTGGTTCTTAATAAATTCTGCTATATACTTCTGCTTTGTGAGTGAGTTCATCTAACTCACATACACAGTTAGGATTACTGTGTATTTCCTTCCATCTTATTTTATTCTGTTTTTTCTCTCTGTTTTTATCCTGTCTCTCCTCAAAATTTGATTTTGCTTTTGACCACTGTCTCTCTTGATCAGACCTCCTTTTTAGCACCCCCTCATATTTCTTATCACCTTCCCCTCCTATTTTACTATTGGGTAAAGTATATTTCTATACCCAACTAAATAGGTATGTGTATAAGTGTTAATTCTCTTTTAATAATTTTCTTGCCTAACCTTCATATTTTCTCCCATATTTTCCTTTCTCTTTAATGCTTCCAGGAATTCTTGTTGGGTTTGAGTTCAATCAGCATTTTCCTTTGAGGGTTTGGTTGTAGCTTTTTTCATATTGTTGTTTTCAGAAAGTGTACCTTCATCTTTTCTGCCACCATAATTGCTTTTTACGATCAGCTTCTTTTGTTGTTGTTATTTGCTTATTTTTCCAGACTATTTCTTCACTTTGACTTTATGTTAAACTTCACATAGGGATGAGGGGCAATCTCCCAAGTTTCACACCTTTTTGTGCTGCTATTTTCAGAGTTAGTTCTGGGGATCTTCAAATTTTCTGCCTCTCAAGTGCACTCAGGCTATCCCCACCTTAGTGTCACAAATCCCTCCTGTCAACCTTCTAAGTTGTCTTAGGCTGGAAAAATGCTTTACTCTGACCTTTTATTAACTCTGCCAAAATTTGATTTGAGGAGTTGTTTTGAAGGTGTTTTGAGAGAGTTTGGCTGGGTTATTTCCTCCAATATGCCATCTTGGCTCAGCCACAAGCATAGATTTTGAAGAAAAACATCTAGAAATCCCACTCAGTTGGGAATAATCATTAGAATATATTTAAACTAGAGGCCGAAGGACTGCTGGCATAAAACTGATCGATACCATTTTGCAGCAGCAGAATGGGGTATACTATAACTCAAATGAGATTTAGGAGGGTTCTCTGTCATAGTGAGTCAACATAGTCACAGTGGTTTCAGGGTGACCTGGTTTCTTGTCAAATTTTTATAGTTCTAGGGGAACTCACTAGCCATCTTGTTTTAAATTTATATATGGGAAAGAACATTTTATATGACATATAAAATAAGTAGTGATCATTTGCCCCTTGCTTGAAGACCTCTAAGGAAGGAGGAATCCACTCACTCTCAAAATGTTCCATCCTACTTTGGAAAAGTCTACTTATTAGGAAGTTTTTCCTTACATTAGCCTCAAATCTGTCTCACTCTAGCTTCCATTCATGGTTTCTAGTTCTTTCCGATGGATCAAACAGAATATGTATAAACCCTCTTCCACATGACTGCCTTTTAAGAACTTTAAGGCAGCTCTAAATTTACCCCCTAAATACACCTTCAGGTTAAATATCTCTTAGGGGCAGCTAGATCGTGCAGTGGATAGAGCACCAGTGCAGGAATCAAGAGGACCTGAGTTTAAATCTTACCTCAGACACTTGACACTCACCAGCTGTGTGATCTTGGGCAAGTCACTTAACTCCAGTTGCCTCATCCTGAGTCATCTCTAGTCATCCTGAAGAATATCTGGTCACTGGATTCAGATGGTTCTGGAGAAGAAGTAAGGCTGGTGACTTTGAACAGCCCTCCCTCACTCAAAACAAAGTCAAATGCAAGTCATGGCATTATTTCTCTGATGGCGTGGTCTTCTTCAGCAACAAAGGATGAATGCACACACAAATATCCCTTGCTTTTTCAAACAACCTTCATTTGCCATGACCTTGAAATCTGTCAACATCCTGGTTGTCTGTCTCTGAATATGCTTCTTTTTGTCAATATCCTTCCGAAAATATAGTGCCCAGAATTCAATATAGCTGTCTGGATATGGTCTGACCAGGTCAGGCTGGGATACGCCAAGACCATTTCTTTTTCATTCTTGGTGAGGTATATTTTCTTTGTTGTTCTCTAAGGGCTACACTTAATTTGAGCAGATGTTGTGAAGAATTACACCAAAAATACCAGTAAAAAAATAGCACTACCAGCTGAGTTCCCAGGCTTGCCTTCTATATTGGGTAATCTTGATTTTTTGAAATCTTAAACTTCCCAAAGCTTGAAGCAAGTATCACTGGGTTATTGTTATTTCATCCTGACTTCATTGATGTAGTTAGAATTTCTTAGATCTAGAAGCCTTGTGTAAGTATGCCCTTTTGTCTCCTTGAGATAATAGTTATAAATAAACTTAAGCCAAACAACTTTTACTAACCAGAAAATATAGCATTAGTAAACAAATAAGACAAAATTAATTGTGTGCAACCCATATTGCAAGTGATAATATTCCAAAGACATATAACAATATTTCCCTTATTCTGATTTCTTCCATGCTTATTTCTCCATTTCTCTTTTAGCTAAGATTTTTAAATGTGTCACTGCTACCTTCTCAAGCTTCCTAAAGGCTATTACTTATGGTTGTCTTTTGGGGGACGGCACAAAAGAACAAGTATTTATTGAGCACCTGTTATGTGCCAGGCACTATGTTATGCATTTTATTAATGTACCATACTGTTATTACCCTCATTTCACAGTTGAGGAAACTGAGGTAGGCACATATT
>JAQQSK010010188.1:0-12784 GCA_028658325.1 Potorous gilbertii | reverse complement strand
CGCCCAGATCATCCCAGCTAGTGCTTGGGGTCTGAGATACAAATGCTGCTCCCCAGCCTTAGGGCTTTTGGCTGCCCACCTCGCTGTTATTCAGGGTAAGATTAAATCAGGTTCTTAGGTGGGGGCAGGGCCACCTCCCAGGCTCAGTTCCCTCAGGGGGTTTATGCAAAGACCTTCAGTAATGGAGCTCCTGCTGAACTCCTGCCTCCTCTGGAAACCTCTGGCCACTGCTGCCTGTACCGCTGCCTCTCGTGGGGGCCTGACTCCCCTCTTGGCCATCCTGAAAGTCTCTCTCACTGACCTGCAGAGCCTGTGGGTGGAGGGAGCCCTATGGCCACCAGAAATTCAGTCCCTGAAGCCTGCTCAGATCTGCTCCTCTGAGGCTGCGTGGCCAAGGTAGGGCTGGGTTCTGCTCGGGTCCTGTGCACGATGGACCTTTGGTGAGGGTTTTTCAGGTCTTTTTGGAACAGAAATCTCCTCCGCTCTGTGGTTATGTGGCTTCCACTGCTCCAGAATTTGTTAGGAGTTCTTCTTTACAGATATTTTATAGGCTGTGGTTTTGGAGCTAGCATAAGTGTTTCTTTCTACTCTGCCATCTTGGCTCCTCTCTACAGTTACTTTTAAGATGGAATTTTTGCATTTTCTAGGTGTACTCTCTTTGGGTATGATAACATTTCTCCTGAAGAGACAATTCTAAATTCCTCAGAGAAGACAATAAAACCAAATCCATTTAGAAAAAGGGTGAAATGTGTGTGATTTACCTTATCCAGTAAGATGCATTGGTTACTGGATAATAACCTCCTTTAATATTCCTATTATTATGAAAAGCACTTTGCCAATGCAAAGTGTGAGTATGTGAGTATTTTGTATCTTGGTCATCTGGATTATGTGTGTCCACACGTATCTTCTAAGATGTGGTTCTTAGGGAATCATGAATAGATGCCTCCAGAGTCTCCTCCATCCATTCCTCTCCAAGGAAGAATTAGATTTCTTCTAGGAGTGGAAATAGGAGATGAGTATGGCAAATCTGACCATTCTGATTTCCATAGAGAGAGAGAGTATTGTGGTAGAATAATATGTATCTGCCTCCTCCCACATATGGTTAAACTAGGGGAATTAATTTTTATTTTCCAGCTCAACTCCTGGAAACTAATCTTTAATGAGGACATAGTGGCCCAAGCTATATAAAGTGTTCCAAAATCTCAGTGGAGTTTGTAAGATTTAATACCTTAAAAATCCCCTAAAACTTTTAGGTCACCCTATATATATTCAGTGTTTGAGTTTTTTCCCATGAAATGCCAGTCACACAAAGACTATAGCAAATAAATCCATTTATTGAAGCTAAAACCAAACAGAATTCAGAAAACTTAGTCATGTGAGAACATACCAGACATAGAGTGAGTAAGCTAACCAATTGCGAGTGAGATAGCTTAACTAAACAGATTAGCAGTTTTCCATCAGAGGATTGAAGTCTTTAGTATAAAAAAAACTGGATATAGGGACATGAATGTCATCGCCTCTGCACATTGACTTCTTATTTCTAGAGTTGTTCTATCCCTTCGGGGACCTTTCCCTTAAGAGTATCTTGAATCATGTGTGTCATCTCCCAAAGCAAGAAACCAGAAATCCAGGATGTCTCTTTTCCCAAGCTCTCCACAACTTAGCTTTTGTCATGGTATGGAATATTGAGTAAACATTACACACCAATGAGAAGAGTATTATTTAAGTGGTCTATGAAGCCATGGTTATACAAATTTTAAAGAGTTACATCAATCTTAGAATTGTTGGGGTTGTCATAATTTCTACTAGTATACATTTATAAAAGGTCTCAAAAATATGAGAGGCTTAGAAACTTCTGCCCTCTTTCCACTATACCACTGCTGAAAATGAAAGGGATGAGATATTTTATCTGTTTATCTTTGTTTCAGAATTTTCTTTAGCCTAAGAATTTACAGCCAAGTGGCCAGTCCACTGGTAATGAGAATTTGTTGATGCTTAGTCAGGGTGATTCTCATATCAAGCGAAACCAAAACTACTGTCAGAACTATACTGGAGTCTTTTTTCAGGATGGTAGAACATTCTAGAGCTTACCTTCTGCTAGCATAATTACCAAGTATCCAGAATTATCTCCAAGGCATGATGAGGCATAAAAAATATGACTTTGTTTATCCTGCAAAAAATTATCCATTAAAGATCACTGGTAAAATATTTCATGGCTCTATTAAAAATAAAGTAAATAATGAGATTATTAAATGAGGTTAAAGTTCTCAGATACAATTAATCTCTTTCATTGTAGCATAAATAGAAAGAGTCTTCACATGAGCAGTAAGACTTTTGGGTAAGGAAAAAAGTCATTTTATAAGAGCTGAAAACATGTGATGAAAGAGTTGGTAGAGCTTATCCCAGCCTAGATTAAGCCCAAAGCAAACCTTCCGACAAGTTACAAATCTTTAGAAAGAGTTTTACCTAAGAACATATCACACAAAAGTTGAATATTTATTTTAAAATGACAAGCTAAAGGATTATTTTGTATGTTTTCTAAAAAGAGGTATTAAGCTGAAAATAAGTAAAAGAAGTTACAGCTCCTTTTACTTCAGATTCATAATTAATTCTAGAATTTAGTGAAGCATTAAGGAGGTTTTCTAGTATACATATGGATAACACATTGACTTTAATAATAAACCATATTTAGATTAGAATAAATAAATATAAAAATTATATGACTAAGGCGTTATATAGTGGTGATATGGTACTACCTTCAAGCATTATTCAAATGCCAACTACTAGTGCTGCTGCTGCTGCTCCAACAATTATATGAGATTCTTCTTCAAATACTTTGATAAAATCTAGGCAAATTACACCTCTAGTTTTCTGCTGACCTGAAGGTTTAGTAACTTTGTCAAAAAGTATTATTTTGGAAAGCTCTCTTCTTGCTGACCACCTCTTTAATTATACATTCCAGAATTTTGTCAGGAATCACATATTGCATATAATTTAAATACTTTATCTCTTACATTAAAAATGGAATATTTGCTCTTCTCCACTCCTCAGGTGGGACACCTAGGTGGTACAATGGATAGAGCACCAGTGCAGGAGTCAGAAGGATCTGAATTCAAATCTCACCTCAGACACTTGACACGCATTACTTGTGTGACCTTAGGCAAGTCACTTAACCCCAATTGCCTCATCCTGGGTCATCTCCAGTCATTCTGATGAATATCTGGTCACTGAAATCAGATGGCTCTGGAGGAGAAGTGAAGCTGGTGACCTGTCCAGCCCTCTCTCACTCAAAAAACAAAATCAAGTGCAAGTCATATCATCATTTCTCTGAGGGCATGGTCTTCTTCAGCAATGAAGGATGAACACACACTCTTCAGGTACACTTTTTAAAATTCATTTGTAATGTTCTCTTTTATCTTTTTCTATTCAACTGTCATTTTTCTTTTGTTCATCTCAAAATTTAGAATTATTATAATTTGAAGATAGCTAGCATTTACATAGTACTTTAAGGTTTTGCAAAACAATAACAAATGTCATCTCATTTCATCCTCACAATAACCCTAGGAGGTAAGAGCTGCTGATAACACCATTTGATAGATGAGGAAACTGAGGCAGATAGAGGTGGAGTGACTTTTCAATAGTCACATGTTTAGCAAGTGATTGAGATCCAATTTCAACTCGGGTCTTTCCAAGTCTGAAGGCCCAGCTTTCTATCCATCGCGTCATCTAACGGCCTATTATGGTAAAAAAAAAAATGTAGTCATATGAGAAAATGAAATAGATTGATTCAGAACAGACTTAATGGTTACATTTTGAGTTGTCATTAATTATTAAATCCCAATCCAAAAAGGATATATCCTTCACTTTAACATTTATAAAATTGTGACAGAAGGAAAAAACTATAGGTGACCTACGTATCAAACTTGGAGATGACTCAAAATTAGGAAAGGCATATAAATCCTATGTAACAGTCACTATCCTGAAAAGGATCTTATTTTAGTGGGATCAAATCTAATAAGATACAACTGGATAAGTGCAATCACTATAAAGTCTTGCATTTGGGTTCAAAACCAACTTTCCAGTATAAGTACTAGATGGAAGACATAGTGTTAGACAGCAAAGAGAAGAAAATTTGTGGCTACTTGTGGACTGACCTCAATAAGTCAACAGTGTTATAGCCAAGAAGGTGAAGACAAACTTAGGCTGTATCAAGAGAAGTCTAGTGTTCATGGCTAGTGAGGTAATAGTAAACTGGGTCTTGCTCAGACCATTTCTAGATATTAAGGTTCATCACAGTTTAGGAAGGCTATTGATAAGCTGAAGAAAGCAGAGAAGTTGGCAGTCAGGATGAAATAACATAAATACAAGTGATATGAAGCTTGGTTGAATATTCTGGAGATATTCAATATGAAGAAGAGGAAATTGATGAAGAACCTATCATGTATCTTCAAATATTTGAAGGACTGTAACATGGCAGAACAATTGGTTTTGTGCTATCTTCCTCTAGAGTGAGAGTTCTTAATCTGGAGCTCACAAATCTCTAAGAAGGTCATGGACTTTTTTAGGGGAAGGAATAATGGGAATTTTTGAACTTGAATAGGGAAAACTTACACTTTTATGTTACTAACACAGTGGAAATCTAACATTTACTTCAATTATGAATTTTTTAAAATGTTATTCTGAGAAAGAATCCATAAATTTCATCAGATTGACAAATCTCTTCTATCACTCTGTCTCTGTCTCTCTCACAAACATGCACTGTGTCTCACACACAGATTAAGAACCTCTGCCATATTAGGGTCAAGTTAGGAGTAATCTGTGTTTGTGTTCACATATGTATATAAATTGTGTGTGTCAAATTTATTTTAAACTGAAGTATAAAGTAAGAAAAGAAAAAAAATACTCTGTACATAGTTGAACATAAGAGTGGATTCAATATAAAGCAATAAATTTCCATTTCAAGAAAAACTATATAATAAATACTACACATCATTTTCACAACTGTCCAGCATTTCTTTGCTTTCTTGGGATATTTCTTTTGTTCTCTTTGGTAAACTTTTTACTTTATTTTCCCCTCCTCTCCAAAAAAGGCTACAGTTAACAGAGATATCACATACACACATATATTATGCATTTGCATAGATATCTACAAATCTACACATATATATATATGCTCATGCACATATATGTAAGACTGAAATATGCTTATTTCTACTTGTCATGTATTTTTATGAAAGTGGATAGCATCGTCTTTCATAAGTCCAAATCTTTCTATGTTTTTCTAAATCATTTCCTAACCAAAATCAATATTCCATACCAATCCCTTTCTATCTGAGAGATTGTCTATGAAGTTCCCCTTACTCCCAATATCCCGCATTCCTTCTAATCTTGGCTGCATATTTTTTTATTTATAATTTATAAATTTATAATTTAAAATAATCAAAATTATGCGTTTTACACTTCAACAATGCTCTCACCTTACAATATTGTCTAAGGTCTGATACTACTGGATGTGCTTCCTTTATATCTTTTTTCTCCTGCTTTCTTTAAAGTTCCTGAAATTTTATTCTGCTAAATAAACTTTGTCACTTTTTTCTAATGCAGTAAGATAATATTTTTAATAATCTAATTATTTTGACATTACATAAATATATTAGTTAAGTAAAAATTGTCATTGATTTTATCATAGTGCCTTTACCTACCCATGAGCAATAAGTATTGCTTATTTAGATCTAACTTTTAGTTATTTAAAAGTGTTCTATGTTTATATTCATAGAGTTCCTGCATCAGTTTTGGCAGGTATGATGCCCAGTGTTTTAGACTGTCTAGTTATTTTAAATGGTCCAAAACAATATTAAATAATATGGCTGTTGGTATCTCTATATTTCTTTTGTTGTTAGATCTGTTTTAGCTTTAATTTTGTCTGAAATCATGATTGCTGCCCCTCATTTTATATAATAAATTCTCCTCCTGACTTTATTTTATGCCTGCATGCATTTGTCAGTTTTATAGTATTTCCCAAAAGCAACATATTGTTAAATTCAAATTTTTAATTAGCCCTCACTTTCCATCTTCTGGGTAAATTCACCCTATTCACATTCTAAGCGATCAGTACTTGTTATATATTTCCCTCCTTCATACTTTTTCTCACTATCCTTCATACTCTATCTCTCCTCACTCCTCTCCTTTCCGCCTGTGACCTTGATTTCCTATTTCTTAACCTACTCCTCAAAGAATCCTTCCCTTATTCTCTCCTCCATATTCTCTTCCTCCCTTATTTCTTTGTGAATATAGTAGACTTTTATACCATTTTGGATATATTGTTTTCCCTCTTTAATTCATTCCTTATGAGTGTAAGGTTTCAGCATTATCCACTTCTACCCCCTTCTTCTATATCAATTTTATTTGTATGAGGACATAGTTTAATATGAGAGAAAATTGCTTCTTTTACCTCTCCCTACATAGTTTTTTTTAGAATAAGCCCATCATGCTTAGCTAAAAGTCTTTCTTTAAAACTACCCAAATAAAAATGATAGTCATAATAGAACTGATAATATTTTCATATATGAGAAGTAAACGATTGGACCTTATTTATTCATTTATAATTTGGTCCTTATTGTTTGCTTTACATTTCTCCGTGCCATTATATGTCAAATTTCCCCTTAAGTGCTGCTGTTTTTGTCACAAACACCTGAAGGTCTTTTAGTTCATTAAATATCCTTTTTTTTTTCATTCAGGATTATACTTACCTTTGTTGAGAAGTCCAGGATTGTAACCCTAGCCCTTTTGCTCTATGGAATATGAACTTCAAAACCTGCAGTCCTTCAATGTAGTAACTGCTAGATATTCTGTAATCCTTGTTGTAGGATTGTAGTACCATGATATTTAAATAGTTTTTCTTGTTGCTTCCAATATTTTCTTCTTAACCTGGGAGTTTGAAACTTGGCTTTGAAATTCCTGTAGGGTTTCCTCCTGGGATCTGTTTCAAATGGTGATCAGTGGATTGTTTTTTTTTCCATTTCTGCTTTACCTATTTGTTCTAGAACATCAGCATAATTTTCCTTGATAATTTCTTTTAATACTGTAGCAAGATTCTTTTTTTAATCATGATTTTTAGGCAGTCCTATATTGTTTCTTCCTATATTGTTTATTCCTATATTGTTTCTTCTCTATTTGTTTTCTAGATCACTTGATTATTTTTTTTGTTGTTTCATATTTTTTCTAGTTTTTCATTTTTTGGATTTTGTTATATTATTTTTTGTGTCTTACAATGTTATTAACTTCCTTTGCCCAATTCTGATTTTCAAGGAATTATTTTCTTCCTTAAGTTTTTGGTTCTTTATTTCAGATTGGTTGACTTTCTTTTCATAATTTTCTTGATTTGCAATACTGGACTTCTCTTTTTTCTTTTTTTTCCTTGATCTCACTTACTGGCTTTTTAAAGTATCTTTTAAGTTGTAAGAAATATGTTTTGTTCTTGGGAACATTTGATGTTTCTAGCTGAAAAAGGAATGGCTTTTTACCTCCATTATCTTCCTCTGAATGTGATTCCACATCTTCCCTATCCCCATAGTAGCTATCTATGGTTGACTTCTTTCTCCTTTTCTTGCTCATATGTATTTATTTTTGACTTGTATTTTTTGCGGCTATTAGAGTGATTCAGTTTTACTCCTGAAGTATGGGGATTAATGCTCAAAGTCTCAGGTCCTTCTTACTCTTGTTTTCTGATATCTGTCTGGGGGGTTCTACCTTGGGCTCTCCTCCCACTCCTAACTTACAGCCCCTGGTCATACACTGCCACAAAAGATCTTATTCCCTGTAATACCTTCAGTTCCTCCAAAATACAGCTATCCTTTCTTCCCTGGAACTGAGACCAGGGATTCTGTTCTCCTCCAAGTACCCATAGCCAGTGGGGTCTGCTACTATACTCACGAGGTGTGTACCAACTCCTTCTCCCTGCAGTCTCACTATAGGATATATCTGATCAGCACAGCTGTGCTTGGCTTCCCTCTACAGTGGAAGGTCCTTCAACCTTCTCCTTGGTCATCAGAGTCTCACACTGCCCCTGAGATGAAAGATTCTAAGGCTGAGGCAGCATCCCAACCCCAGTTGCTCCCAGTGCTTGTTTGTTGTTTCTTCAGAGTTGGCCCAGATGTGTATGCACTTCACTCAGGCTGAACCTCAGCCTCTGGAGGTCATGTCTTTCCTGAGGTCTTATGATGTTGTTTTAGAAGAACAACTGTTTTACTCCGACTTTTCTTTATTTCTACTGCTCTGCATTCACTCTGAGGTAATATTCTGTCTTTTTCTGTGGAGGAAATTTGAATAGTCCAATGTTTTCTGGCCTACTACACCATCTTCCCAGAATCCTCTCAGGAACAATGGGTATTGCAAAGAAATACATTCAGTGCTGGTATCAGGAAAATAAACAAACAAAAATCTTGACTTGTAATTAGATCTATCCAAAAGCATAACTCCCTTCCATGTGGGGTAATAGGTTCCCCATCTCCTACATGAAATCTTCTTCTTGATTCTTCCTAGTTACTTAAGTCTTCCCTATCAAATCAACCATGAATTCTTTTCATATAGTTTGCTTAAATTTATATATTCCCAAGTTTCTTTCCATTAGAATATAAAGTCTTTGAAGGAATGGAGTATTTGAATTCTCTTTGTATCCTTGGCACTAAGCAAAGTGCCTGGAATATGAGACCTAACCATGTGATAATTAACTGATTCAAGCAGAAGGTAGGTGACTACTTATTGGACACATGGTAATGAGTATTCTATTTCAGGTACGGGGTTGGACTAGCTGACCACTAAGGGTCTCTAGTAAAGGCAGTTAGATAAAGTTCTGGTCCTAAAGTCAAAAAGATTCATCTATGTGAGTTAAAATCCAGTCTTAGATTTACTAGGTGTGTGATCCTGGATAAGTCACTTAACCCAGTTTGCCTCAATTCCCTCATCTGTAAAATGATCTAGAGAAAGAAATGGCAAAGTACTCTAGTACCTTTTCCAAGAAAACTCCAAAGGAACTGAGAAAAAATCAGACATGACTAAAAGAACTCAACAAAAAAGGGTCACTACTGACTAAAATTTTGTGATTCTGAGGTCCTCACATCATGCTTATTCATTCACTTGTACCTCTAGCCCTAACTCTAATGAAGTTGTATTAATATTTATTAAGCACATCCTATATGTATGGCACTCTCACATTCCTGGGGATTTTTACAGAAGTACAATTATTCAATTCCTACCCTCTAGAAGTTGTGATTAAAATACAATCAACCACTACTCTTGTACCTTAATATTTCTTCTTGGCTTTAAAATTTAATTATTAGGAAGATGAAAATAGAAGATAATATTTCACTACAGTAGGAAAATTTCTGTCTTTTTATGCTCCTTCTACTCCATTCCTGGCACCTAGTTGAAGTTTTTTATGAGAACAAAATGGTTCTGTGCACTTAGTAGTTATTTATTTTGTGTTGTTTCATAATTTATAAAAAAAAAGTTTGCTGTAAACTGTTTATATATTAACAACTATGCATACCCAAAACAGGTAAAAATCCTTTAAAATATGAAGTTTAAATGTTTTGTGGTTATGATGATGACAGTGAAGATAATATGATGATGATGATGATGACACACACATATAGAGCATTAAAGTTTGCAAAATCCTTTCCATCAGATTCTCAGACAGACTCATACTTGGAAAGGACCTTAGGGGGTCCTCAAGTCCAATCTCCTCATTTAGCATATAAGGAAACTGAACTTTTGTGAATTTGAGGGTCATAGCAATATGAATTATCCTGTTTTTATAGACATGGAGAATGAGGCTCAGATAAATTAAATGACAGGATAAGAGTGACAAAACTAATGTGGTGGTATATCATTATAACAGTACAATATATTTGGGAAAGGAGATTCCTCAAAAATTTAAGTATTCTTAATACTGGAGACGCAAATTTAATACAATTTAGTGAGATAGTCAAATATAGCTTTGGATCACAAGTATTCTAATTTAACTCCACCCCTGCAATTTTCTTATTGCTATAAAAATTACATAGCTCAATTATGATGAGCTTCACATCCCTTGGAATTTATGCAATAGATTGCTAGCAAAGGAGAGGACAATTGCCAGTTCCATTTCCCTAATCAATCATAGTGACTTCAAGGAAATCACGTAATGTCAGTACCTTCATTTGTAAATGGGGGCAATAACTCATACCTCTTTCACAAAAGGTTAACAGGGGAATGTTGGAAAAGCACCTTCAAAGTATAAATGATAAACTGTTAAGAAAGTTTCATTTCTAAAAAAGGAAAGAATGTGCTCAGAATTAGAAGGGACCCAAACTCCTATCTTTCCCATAATTGAAAACATTTGAACTATATATTGACATTGTCAGTGTTCCTGTCTGAATGTACATTTGAAAATTGTAGAATGGACAAAGAATGGTTCTAGCTGTAATTTTCAGCTGACTACCTATACAGGGTCGGTATAAATAGCAACATGATCAAGAGAGGAAATGTTTTGGTCACTACTAATATTATGGAAACGGCTTATTTTTCAGTTCTCAACATTCACTTCCACAAGAATTTGAATTCCAAATTTTCCCCCCATCTCTCCCCATCCCCTACCCCAGGACAGCTTGCACCTCATCCATCCATTCCTCCAGTCTATTCTCCTTTGTATTACTCCCCCTTCTCCCATCCCTCTCCCTTCTATTTCCCTGTAGGGCAATGTACTCCATTGCCTGTATATCTTATCTTCCAGTTACATGCGAAAACATTTTGTAACAATAATTATTAAAGCTTTGAGTTCCATATTCTCTCCCTTCCTCCCTCCCCACCTACCCCCATTGCTTGAGAAAACAAGCAATTCAATACAGGTAAAACATGTGTAATGATGCAAAACTCTCCCATAATAGTTAATGTGGTGAAAGACAAACCACATTTCCCTCTGTCCTAGCCTGCCCTCCATGTATTCTATTCTCTCCCTTGACCTATCCTCTTACAATAGTGTTTGCTTCTGATTATATCTTTCCCCAATTTGCTGTTATCTTTCTTCCCTATCCTTTCTGTTATCTTTCTTCTCCTATCCCTTTCCCCCTTCCCTTCCTGCAAGATAAAGTAGATTTCCATATCCAATTGAGTGTGTGTTATTCCCTCTTTAAGCTAAATCCCATGAGAGTAAGGCTCAATTATTTCCTTTTATCTCCCCCCCCTTCCCCTCCATTATAAAAGCTCTTTTTTGCCTCTTTTATGTGAGACAATTTGCTACGTTTTACCTTTCTCTTTCTCTTACTCCTAGTACATTCCACTTAACAGTAAATTTTATTTTGTAGGTATTCTTTCATATTCAGCTCACCCTGTGCCCTCTGTCTATGGATGTGTGTATGTATGTGTGCATGTGTATATATGTGTGTATACATATATACACATATACACACATACACTTATGTACATATACGTACCTACACACATACAATATACACATATATATACACATACCCATAGACACACATACATATACACACATGCACACAAACATATACACACATTATATATAGTGTGTATATGCATGTATACATATATACATACATACACACATGCACTCATGTTCATATACACACCTGCACATATATAATATATGCATACATACCTATAGACAAACACACACACATATGCACGCACATACACACACATACACACACACACATATGTATGTATTCCATCTAACTATCCTAATACTGAAAAAGGTGTCATGAATTACAAAACCACCTTCTCATACAGGAATGTAAACAGTTCAACTTTAATGAGTTCCTTTGGACTTCTCTTTCCTATTTACATTTTCATGTTTTCTTGATTCTTGTATTTGAAAGTCAAGTTTTCTATTCAGCTCTTGTCTTTTCAACAAAAATGCCTGGAAGTCCTCCATTTCATTGAAACTCCATTTTTCCTCTGAAGGAAAACCAGTTTTACTGGATAGGTGAATCTTGGTTTTAGTTCTATCTCCTTTGACTTCTGAAATATCATATTCCAAGCACTTTGATTCCTTAGTGTGGAAGCTGCTAAATCCTGTGTTATTCTGATTTTATTTCCACAACACTTGAATTGTTTCTTTTTGGCTGCTTATAATATTTTCTTCTTGACCTGGGAATTCTAGAGTTTGACGGCAATATTTCTTGGAATATTTCCTTTTGGGACCTCTTTTAGGGGGTGTTCAGTCAATTCTTTCCATTTCTATTTTAGCCTCTGGTTTTTGAAAATCAGGGCAGTTTTCCTTGATTATTTCTTGGAAAGGCTCTTTGTTTTAATCTTGATTTTCAGGTAGACCAATGATTTTTAAATTATTTCTCCCACATCTATTTTCCAGGTCAATTGTTTTCCCAGTGAAATATTTAATATTGTCTTCTATTTTTTTAAATTCTTTTAGTTTTATAATTTCTTGGTTTCTCATAAAGTCTTCTGCTCCATTTTAATTTTTAAAGCATTGTTTTGTTCAGTGAAATTATAATCTCCTTTTGCATTTGACCAATTCTGCTTTGTAAAGCATTCTTCTCCTCATTGATTTTATTTGCCTTTTGGATTAGTCTATTTTTAAAGGTATTATTTTCTTCAGCATTTTTTGGGGATCTCCTTTACCAAGCTGTTGACTTGCTTTTCTTGATTTTCTTGCATTGCTCTCATTTCTCTCCCCATTTTTCCCCCACCTCTCTTACTTGATTTTCAAAATCCTTTTTTTGAGCTCTTCCATAACCTGAAACCATTGCATTGTTTTTTTTTT
>JAQQSK010010187.1:0-12784 GCA_028658325.1 Potorous gilbertii | reverse complement strand
AATAGCAACAATGAGGGGGCTGGATAGAATGGAGGGAAATATAGTTAGTCTTACACAACACGACTATTATGGAAGTCACTAGCAAAACTACACAGATATGGCCTATATTGAATTGCCTGCCTTCCCAAAGAGAATGGGTGGGGAGGGAGGGATGGGGAGAAGTTGGAACTCAAAGTTTTAGGAACAACTGTTGAGTATTGTTCTTGCTACTAGGAATTAAGAAATACAGGTAATGGGGAATAGAAAGTTATCTAGACCTACAGGACAAAAGAGAAGATGGGGACAAGAGAAGGTGGGGATCATAGAGGAGAGGGAAGATTGATGATATGGGTAATTAGAATGCCCAGTGTATTGCGGAGGGGGAGGGGACAAATGGGGAGAAAATTTGGGAACGCAAAATCTTGTGAAAATAAATGTAAAAAGTTAAATAAATAAATTCATAAAAAAAATACAATTCAGATTGGGAAAAACAAACACAAAAGAAAACAGAGCTAAGAAAATCGCCCATCTTGCTGAATAAATTGTGGCTTATGATGTCACAGAACACTACTGCGTTATAAAAAATGATACATGGACAATCCTGGAAAGACTTACATGAGCTGATGTTGAATTAAATGAGGAGAATCAGAATGTTGTTCACAGAAATAACCACAGTGTGGGATCACTGAAATTTGATAGACTTCTCAGCAATGGAAAACAAAAAACAGTTTCAAAGAACTCATGATGCAATGTCATCCAGAGAAAGAATTATGGAGTTGGAATTCAGAGTGAAGCAGACATTTTATGTTGTTGCTTTGTTTTCTCTTCTTTATAGTTTCTCCACTTTTTTATAATTTTTGTATGCAATATGACTAATGTGAAAATGTGTTTAATAGGAAAGTATGTGTAGAGCCCATATCAGATTGCATGCTGTCTTGGGGAGGAAAGGGAGACAATTTAAAAGTTATGGAAATGAATGTTGAAAACTAAAAATAAATAACTTGAAAAAATAAGATTGACCGTTTAATTACATGCTTTGTATGTTTTTGTGCTTTTTGAACTGAAATCTGAGTAAGAGTAAAACAATTAAGGAAGTGCAAAATGAATAACTGATTACATTAAATTGAAAGGTTTCTACACAAACAAAACTAATGCAGTAAAGATTAGAAGGGAAGAAGAAAACTGGGAAAGAAATTTTACAACTAATATATCTGATAAAGGTCTTTTTTCTAACATATAGAGAGAACAGAGTCAAATTTATAACAATATGATATTTATTTATAAGCCAAAGGATATGAATAGGCAGTTTTCAGAGGAAGAAATTAAAGCCAGCTATGTTCCTATGAAAAATGCTCTAAATCGTTATGGATTAGAGAAATTCAAATCAATACAACTCTGAGGTACCACATTCCACCTGTCAGATTGGCTAAAATAAGAATATCATAAAAATTGGGAAGATATGGGAAAATTGGAACAATAAAGCAATGTTGGTGAAATTGTGAACTGATTCAATCATTCTGGAGAGAAATTTGGAAGTATGCCCAAAGGACTATAAAACTGTGCATACCCTTTGAGCCAACAATAGTTCTTCTAGGACTGTACCTCAAAGAGATAGTAACGTTGAGAAAAAGAACCACACATACAAAAATATTCATAGGAGATCTTTCTAATGTGGTGGCAAGTATTGGAAACTGAAGGATGCCTATCAATTGAGGAATGCCTGAACAAGTTATGGTATATGAATCTAATGGAATACTATTATTCCTTAAGAAATGACGAACCAGCAGACTTCAGTAAAATCTGAAAAGACTTGAATGAACTGATGCTGAGTGAAATTAGCAGAACCAGGAGTGCATTGTACCAGTCACGTTGCGTGATAACTAACTTTGATAGACTTAGCTCTTCTCAGAAATACAGGGATCTAAGATAAACATAAAAATCTCATGATGGAAATGTTATCAACATCCAGAAAAACTTTTATTGAGTCTGAATGCAGATCAAAGCAATCTGTTTGCTCTCTTTTTTTGTTTCTTTCTCATGGTTTCTCCCATTGGTTCTAAATCTCTCAGAGTTTATAATACTTGATAGTAACACTTCACCATAATGCCAGATAAAATGATTATTTGGCTTAGAAGACTGGTCTAGTTACAATTTTAATATTTAAAAGTACTGTAAAGAGATAAGAAAGACCATCAAAATAGGCAATATAAATTTTAAGACTCCTAAATCATATTTTTTTTAACTAGGAAATAAACCTATGTGATAATATTAAGCCTAATTCCTAAAGATTATAATGTGATATGCTTGTGTCACAAATGATAAAGAAGGTGATATGAAGTCACATGGAAATGAGCAATTGGAATCAGGTTTGATGAATGCTTGCCTGAATAAAGACAGATGTTGTTAACAGATATTCATATAGTTGGCTATATAATTGACTCAGTGCTGTCTCTTGTTACCACCTGTTGGTTTTTGAGTTAGTTTGTAATTATCTAGGCAGATTTTATGTTCAAAGATGTGGTAGTGGTAGGTGGAATGGTAGCTATTGCCAGTAAAATCCCCATGGAAGCCAACGCAGGGTGCTGCTTGTGAAGGACAGAAATCTATTGCTTCCACTGACAGCCTCTGAATGATTCCACCCACCTCATTAATCTATAACTCTGGCTCAGTCATGGACATACAGAGTATTCTTGACTTCTGGGTACAAGCAAGGAAAACATCCTCCCTATTTGTACCTTTCTCTCTTATACTTCCCAACTGAATAAGGATAATGGCTCAGTCTTGTTCTCTTATCAATCAGAGGACAATCTTGAAGAAGCTCTGAAGGATTCTTGCTCAGTTCACAAACTTAAACCACCACCAGAATCATCTCACCCCCCCTCCACAATTTGAGGAAAGTAGAGAATTCTGAAAGTGAAAAAAACTTACTCTCCCCAGGGAGAGAACAATAAAGACAAAAAAAAGGATAAGCAAAAGTGAGAAGGCTTTTAAAAATGGTTGGAGAAAAGGTAAGGAGAGATATTTAATGGACAAAAAGTTTGTGTATTATGCAGATTGCATAAATTTTGGTTACTATTTAATTGCCAGGAACTCTAATACTTTGTCAAAAGGGACATTTTGCATCCCTCTCTATAAAACATAAAAGAATCGCATCTTACGATCCCAAAGTATTTCAATTTAAGGAAACTTCTGACTTGTAGGTATTTTATTCTTGTCATCCAGTGCTTTAAATGTACCACAGTTCTATTTTAGAATGAGACGCTTCAAGTTCATCCCATTGGTCCTATAATTTGAGATGGAGGGGAATAATATTCCAGCTAAGATGACAGTCAGCTTGCTCCCACATGCTTCAACAACTCCAGCACTGACATTCAATTACTGAGCTGCTCCAATGAAAATAAAAATGCACCCAATGTGTCTCTTTGGGAGTAGGAAGGAGACTGGACTTCTCACAACCTTTGATATTTCCTTAAAGAAATATTAAATTCAGTACCCATGGACTGTATACCTTCCCCTCCCCTATTTCCCCACCTTTTCATCCTTTTGCATAGTTGAAGTGCTTACACAAGTAAAGCAAAACAACAAAATTCACAGGTTAAGCAGAAGAAAAAAAGACATTAATGCTTCTTTAGAACAGTTGTTTATTTGGTCTGAGTCAGTCTACCGAGCACATAGGCCAAAAGACCATACAAATAACACATAGAATGAGGGGACTGAACTAGATAACTTCTGATGGCTAAAGGACTAGAATAGGTTGGAAGTTCTTAATCTGAGATCCATAAATTTGATTTTATATATTAGATAGACAGATGGATATAGATAGATATAGATATGTAAAATTGTTTTGGTATAATTCATTTTCTTTATAATCCCTATGTATTTGACTTATCCATTTAAGAACAACATTCTGAAGAGTCCACAGGTTTCAGCATACTGTCAGAGAGGTCCATGATACCTCCCCTCAAAAGTTTAAAACTTCTAGAAATAGTGCCTACATTCCCATCTATCTCAAAGATTCTGTCTTCCATTTGAACTACTTCAATTGTTCCATTCAATATGCCAATATAGAACCTCAGGCCAATATTTTAGAAATTTAGAAAACTTCTATCATGACTTTATAATTTTCGTTTTCAGGAGGGTTTTTGAATTAGGAGCCAAACTTGGCAAATTGTGCTTCAGGGGTTAATAAGATTCCCCTCTCACCTCTAAAGAATTACCTTGTAACACAAACAGGGGATACTGAGGAAAACAAGTAAATATCTGTTAATAATATGAATACATCTCAGCCTGTAATAGCCACTGGCAGTTATAGGCTCCAAATCACTTTTAAAAAATGAAATGACTCTCTGTAGCTAAGTGGGGAAAGTAGGTCTGAGTGAAGGAGGACAGCAGTATTCTTCATGTCAGCATTCTGGTACCTGCAGGCCAGAGGGAAAATAATCCACTCTGTCTCAGAGTCCCAGAACACTGCAAATAGACCTAATTAGGATCCAGGTGACAACATTGTAAAGTGAATGACAAATTAAGAAGGAGAAAAGGGTTAGTCATCTTCCTGCAGCATTTTCTTTTTCTGTGAGAAGTTGTCTAGAAGGATTGAAAAGTACAATGCTTCTGAAAAGTAAATTAGGCTAAAAATTCAGCCGTGTAGCCCTTTATAATTAACTCTTGATTTAATCATATCAAATGGTAGAAAATTCCTGGATCATTTCCCCTTTTATTTTAGAATGTGACTTCATGCTTTCATTTACAGATGATATTTTTTGGGGGGGAAACTTTTTCAACTGGAGGAGCTACAACATTTAGACTCTTAATTGAATGAATACTAGGATTTATCAGTGTGGAAACTTCCTCCCTACTTCAACTCATCTATTCCACTGAAATTCTTGGTTTTAGAGTATTGCATAGGATATAGGGAGTTTTAGTGACAGATTACATGCATCAGAGGAAGAATATAGATACATACATTCCTCACTTAAAGATCAAACTTACGTCATCTATATCACATCACCCTCCTCATAAGTTATATCAAAGAAGAAAATGAAAGTATACTGTGAAGACTTGGTTCATGAAATATGGGGAAATATCCTTCTGGTACCTTATAAAGTCTCCTTCGTAATCTATCCTGTGTTGACAAAGGGATTTTTTCTGCTACGCATTGTTCAACTCCTTTTAGAACCTTAAACAGACCTATTGTTTCCAAAACATCTCTTGAAGGAAATCTATAGAATCATAGGCTTAGAATTACCTTGGCAAGCATTTTCAGGCTGCATAGAAAGTAAAAGTAGATAGAAGATATGAGGGGTAAATAAAATAAATGAGACAGGAAGTGGTTAAATATTGTTATCAACTGAAAACAGAATAGATGACAATAATTGATAGACTCTAAGGTTTGAGAATAGAAAATCTGGATTCAAATCCTACCTTGAATATTGTGTAACCCTAAGAAAGGCTCACAACTTCTTTTATGCTTAATTTCCTCATCTTTAAAGTGGAGGTAAGCTTGTTGTAAGTATTAAATGATATAACATTTGTTAAGTACCTTGTAAAAACAAAGCCCTTTACAAATGGTAGCCATTGCTTTTAAAATAGCGGTTATCTCCTATAGTAAAAAGTAAACAAAATGCCCTAAGAAACTCCAAAACATATAACCTTTCCTATAAAAATTGAGTTGAGCATATTCCGTTGAACATGTGATTATAATTCTAGAGAAATCAGATGAAATATATATTGCAAAAATTACTTTCTTATTTCAAGGATCTATGATTTCTTCATCTGTATACTACTTTAATACATTGAAACCTTAGATTCAGCAAATGGTGGTGATCTTCAAGGTTTAATTGCTTTTCTCTCCCAACCATTTGCTACATAACTGAGAACTTGATGTTCTGAAAACATTCCCGATGAGATCAATCTCCTTCAAAAATCTTCAATGGCTCCCTATTTCCCTTAGGACACTGGCATTTAAATCCTTCAATATCAGACTTCCACCTTCCATTTCAGTCTTATGTTAATTCATCTTTATGACCCACCCCATTCAAACTGACTTCCTGACTCTTTTTCTCCATACATAATATTTCATTTCCTTTGTGCTTTTGTACAAGGAGTCCCCCATGTTTGGAATATATTTCTATCTCATCCCTTCTTCTTAGGATTTCTTATTTCCTTCTGGACTTATTCCTAGAGTCATCTTTTACGTGAAGTATTGTCTTACATCATCAGTTGCTACTGCCTTTTCTTTTAAAAAATTGCATTTTATATATATACATATATATGCTTTATATATATATATATATATATATATATATATATATATATAAGCCATTTATATTTATTCTGATATAATGTAAGTTTCTTGAGGCAAGGGATTGTTTCATTTGGCCTTTGTATCTTTAGCACTCACCAGAGTCCCTGGTGTTGCCTAGAATAGGAGTTTGTTTATTGATTAAAGAATTACCGTGCCCTCAAAATTCATCATCCTGCAGTTGTACCTGTGATGAGCCTCATCAAATACAAAAAGCTTATTCCTCAAACCACAAGGATATAGTCCATCAAGTAAGTTCATATTTTAATCATTTTTCATCCAGGTACTACCTGCCATATCTTGTACTTCTCTAGAATTGTTTCTGATAAGCCAAGTTTAACTTCATACTAAAATGCAAGAAAGGTTTTTATTCTTCCTTGCACTCAAAGTAGAAAAGCCTGGCATCCTTATTATACAAGGGAGAGTCATGATGCCATGGTGCTCTTCAAGAACAACTGAAGGTGATATAACAGGGATTGGACAGTCTAATTCTAGCTTCTAAACAAATTAGCCTGCTTGCTAGTCCCCAAACCCAGGGGTCCATCTTCTGTCCTAAAATCTTTGTATAGAGTGTCCTCCGTTAAGTGTGCTTGCTCCATACTTTCTTTCAAGTCTCAATTCATGAACCATTTCTTATTAGAAGTCTTTTCTGATCTCCTTAGCTATTAGAGTTGCCTTCTCATTTGTTATATTCCATGCCCCTCAATTCAGTGTAAACTCTCTAAGAATAGTAACTATTTTTCTTTCCTTTTTTATATCCTTAGTGCCTAAAACAATGATACGTACATAGAAGGTACTTAATAAATGTTAGTTAGACTGGACAAGTTTGAATGCACTGTATTGGACCAAAGAAACCAAATAGTACAATGGAAGGAAAGAAGGAAGGAAAGAAGGAAGGAAGGAAGGGAGCAAGTATTGATTAAATGTCTATGTAGAAAACACTGTGCAAAGCACTTTATCAATCATATCTCATTTGATTCTCACAAAAACCTTGGGAAGTAGATATTATCATTATTCTCAGTTTATAGTTTAGTCTGAGGCAGACTGACCCAGATAACACATCTACTGCTTGTCTAAGGCCAGTTTTGAACTCAGTTCTTCTTGACTTCAGGCCAAATGCTCTAACAATTGTGATGTTGTTGGTCCTTCATTTTGAAGAGATCAGTGACATCACGAGATGACATCTTAACTTGCATGTATATTCATCTTGACTTACATGTATATTCAGTTTAAGTGAGGCAGAGTTATACAAAGTCACCACACTTTCTCTTTCTGAGTTATAGAAATCCAGTGGCAAAACAAAAGTCAAAGTGACTGGCAAAGGTCCAGGAAACAGTGGATGACTTTGATATCTTTGATGTCTAAGGTCTAAGTACTGCACAGTATCAGCTTCAGCCACCTTCTTGACTACTGCAAAAAATTGTCCTCATTCATCTATTCCACCTGGGGGAAATCTTCATATGCTTGGGGTAGAAACCCCTCTAACTAACTGATAGCTTTGTGCCCCATTCATTACCCTCAATCTGGTTGTAGCCTGTCTCCAGAGATGGTTAACAGTATGTGGCCACTGCACATGATACAGCCTCCCAGAGCCACATGTGAGAGTGGAGTGCCAAGTAGACAGCAAAGGTGGATGAGCAGGCCTGAAAAAGGGCTAAGCAAGCCCTCACACCAGAGGTTCTAGTCATCTTTGAACACCCTTCTGTTTTATAATTGTGTTCAACTATAACTAACTCTGTTACATATAATCAGGAAAATCTGAGTTAAAGTTCAACCTCAGACACTTATTAGATATGTAAGTCACTTAACCTCTCTGTGCCTCAGTTTTCTCATCTGTAAATTGAAGGTAATTTGATTTTCCTCCTAGAACTGTTATAAGAATAAAATGAGTTAACATTTTAAAATATTTTTTCAAAGGTGAAGTCCTATATAAATGCTAAGTATTATAAGTTTGACATTGTTTCTCAGTTTATGACTGACAGATGTGTAAATTGAAACTATACTTAGAATGCAGAACAGAAAGAAGCTTGTGGCAGACAACTGATTCTCTAAGGGCAGGTAAGCATGAACTGGAGTGTATGAAAATAGCTTATTCATCAGAGGGCCTAGGAACTGAGGTGCTAAGCACACTATAAATTACAACTGAGACAGAGCTGTGAAGATGATTTATTCATGTTTGAACGTGACAAGAGTTGTCTGTCATTCTGACAGTTTCAAAATGTTGGGCCATTCTATTACAAGCGTGCATTGTTTTGTGCAATAGATGTATGGCTAGATAACAAGGTATAAATCAACCTTCTATAAATCAAACCATATGCTTCATGTGCCAAGTTAAAAATTTAAAGAAACTCCATGATGAATTGTTTTATAAATAAAAATTCCCTTTTGTAACATGAATAATAATCACCCAACTAGTTTATATATATATATATATATATACACACATATATTTTATTTTTAATTCAAGTAAAGCTGTTTTTAATTTTACTAGTTTTAAGCATAGTGTGAGTATATAGGTGTGTGTGTTGTGCTTGTGTGTATGTGTACATATATGTATGTTTATGTACGTATACTTAAACACATACATATGTCTGTGTGCACACATATCTATATATCTATATGTGTGCATATACATGTGTGTATATGTACATATCTATGTGTGTATATATGTATGTATGTGTATATATACATGTATCTACATGTATATACACCCACCACTTGACACTCTTCCCATTTAACTTCAACCATTGTCCCCAACTGCTTGACTGCAACCCACAAAGAACCTACCTTTCTGGACAGTGTTCATATTGGGTGGACAATAATCCTGACTCTACCGTTCAACAAGGTTATAGTTCCCGGAATTCTTCACAAAGGAATTTTTGTTCCTTCCTAGCAATTTTCAAATATGAGTTCCTGTCTTCTGAGTCATCTGCCAAGTCAAACTTTGAATTGCATCTTGCCACAAGGACAGCATAGAACTAAGCTAACTCCTCAAATTCCTTTAAATCTGCTTAGCTCAAGCTATGAAACCATGAACTTGGAACATAACTGTCCAGGCAAATGTCCATATTGTTTCACTTTCTTGGAAACATTCCCCAAAAAATGCAAAAACATTTCATCCCTTGCATGATCTCTTTCTATTTAAGAAAACTAAAATTCATCTGTTCTAAATGTCATATTTTCTAAATGATGGGGCCATTATTATTCCTGATAAGTAAAATTGACTCACCAGCAAAAGAAAAAAGAGACTTCTAGAAAGATGTGTATATGTGTGTGTCTCCATATACAAACATATAAATGAATACAATATAACAGTATTATATAAATGTATAGTATTTCTTATTCTTCTTCTGCCAGTGAAAATACTTACAAAAAAATATAAATGATAGAACAGGCTTTTTGCATTTTTTCTCCTTCATTAAAATATTTTAAGGAATAAAGAATACATCTTTGTTAAATATATAACACAAAAAGGGATGATGACATAATCTGGGCCAGCTATTTTCTGGTGAAGAATTCAAGGAAAAGTGTGGAAAAAAAATCTTTTAGAATAAACATTTCTTTAGCCTTTTGACTTCCCTGACCTTCCATTTTAAAGCATGGCCGCCTTCTGTTTCTCAGTACTATTGTCCCAGAATTCTAAGTGCAGACTAGTAAATCTCCATGGTGAAACACTTTGCAGAGGGCTACATCCATTCTGCACTGCTTACAAGAAGTCTAGTATTCTTCACCAGATACTGATGACTAATACTTTAGTAAGATTTGAGAAAACATAACTGTCCCATCAAATATTCATATTTTACACTTTACCTTGTGTGTGGGGGTGTATTTGGTTACCTAGGTGGTACAATGCTAGAAGCTCAAAGAAAAATCATCCTTAACCTAAAAATCTTCCCCACTGGCTTACTACAGAACATACAATGTTCATCAACAGTCTTTTTTTAAACTAATATAAGGAGGATCAAAACATCATTCAGCAGAAAATCTACTATTATCTACTCTTGACACCTCATTGTGAGTTTGTTTAACATAAACAGTTGCCACCTTTCAGATTTAGGTAAGTTTATTTTTAAACATATTACAAAAGAAAACTAAAGTTCACCAGGAGTAGAAGACATGGATAAATAACAACGATGACTCAGTTGCTAATGATATCAACAGGAGCTACTGTCAGGGTTAGATGGGCATGTAGAGCAGAAAGTATCATCTAGTCCCTGTTGAGACATTAAACAAGTAATAACTTTTAGTAGTTGGTGAGTTTTTGTTTCTTTGTTACTTTCCCCTAAAATAGGAAAATAAAGGAAGGGAGAGACTATTGAAAGAAGCAGGAACTCTCTTCTTCTTTTTTTTCTTTTGTTTCAAGCCTCTGAGTGGGAACTGCCATTGTAGAAACTCTTTACATCAATGCATAGTAGTCACTCATGTAGAGCTTAGTAGTTTCAGAGTGTTGCCTGATCACTTAGTTTGTCAAGTAACTTGACCACAGAAATGCAGTATATATCTGTAAAAGAAAGGATATGAACCCAGGTCTTTTCTGACTCCAGTGCTGATGCTCTATCCACTATACTTCACTGACACTTTTTAAGAATGGTATCAAAATGTGGTGGAATAGATACAGACAGACAGAGAGACAGACAGACAGATAGATAGATGTCATAATAAGCATGTTGCAATCATGTGAAATATGTTTATAACATTTCAAGATTTTACTGTTTTTAATTTATATAGGAAAAATTAAGCATAGTTTTCCTGATGATGGCTCATAATAAATTTTGGCCAGAGGAAGAATGCATGGCAACGCTTTAGGGAGTCAAGTGAAGGAGGAGGGACCTGAATGAGGTTATTTCTAATAAGAATAGTATAATGCTTTGAATCAACAAGAGACCAAATGAAAATGCACACAGAGAACCTTGAACCAACATGAATATAATAACTACTGCCTCTGCAGAGGTATTCATATTTTCCAGTGAGGACGTTAAATAGCCATTGACAACAGTACCTGACAATTCAGCTCAAAACAGCTACTGTGCTTCAAGATGGGTGCTCCTGTTAATTAGCGAAGCAATTGAAAAAGAAGGCCTCATGAGTGCCTGTCAGAATCTCTGATGCTCTGTCATTGGGTATCAAGTCTTAATCTGAATGGAAAACAACAGAGTCATTTACTCTTAGAAGCAATAACTTTTCTTTTGGTTTCCTAACACTCAACTTCAAGATGAACCCTGGGCACTCATTCCTACAACCAGTTTGCAAAGATGAAGTTTCTTTAGTCAGGGTTTCAGGATTTTTGTTTCCTTGAAGGGGAATTTGGGATGAGGGGTTTGCTCTCATGAATGACTTTCTCCTTCTCTCCCCAACACACTATTTTTCCTTTATCTTTCACCCACTAATTTAGGCTGACATTGATAATTCTCCTGAGAAATCTGATGTCCTTCCCACTTGATCACATGCTTCTTGTTATTTCCTTTTATTATTTTTAAGTAGAGAAATTTTCTCCCAAATATTTAGTTCAAAGCCAGAGATAGACCAAATCAAATTCTTTGGTTTTCTTCACAGTTCTTAGTATAGTGATGAATGAATATTTGTGGACTTTTTGATTTCTTTCGTTTTATTCCTTTACCTTACACTTAATACCAGGTCAAATTGACAAGACGACATCTTTAAAACATTAAAAGGTAGTTTAACAAGAAGTTTCAGGGAAGGGAATATAATGAGAATGGAAAGATTCACACTCAAAATATAAATGACAACATTAAGAATTAACTATATACCTACTTAACTGTTTTTTAATAGTTTTTACATGAATTAATCAATAATCTATGTGAGTGTCAAAGGATGTCCTCTGTGAAAACATGAAAAGGGAAAAGAAAATATTTTACAACTGTCATAATTCAAAAGTTTAAAATTGAAGGGGATTTTTATGATCCATCTAGTCAGACCCACGAACAAAAGAATGTACAATATAATATGCCCAAGAGGACATCAATACAGGTTCTACTTGAAGATTTCTAAAAAGGAAAAAACATGTTGCTTTTCAAAGCATCATATTCCACATTTCACATTACTGACTGCATTTTGTAGTTTTTTACTGATATACCTAACATTTATATAGTGTTTTAAGTTTTGAAAAGTTTTAAGTATTTTATTTTCTTTGAACCTCACAAAAACTCTGGAGATAGGTTCTATTACTGTCCCTATTTGTACAGATTAGAAAACTGAGGCTGAGAGAGAATCACACAACTAGTAAGTGTTTGGGGCAGGATGTGAACTCAAGTCTTGCTGCCTTGTCACTTATACCAAACCTAAAATAATATTCTACAATAGAACATATTTTTATTTCCCTCAGTGGACCTGAAAGATACAAAAAAGTCAAAACTGAAGTGTTTATTATTTGTTGCTTGAAAAATGAAAAAAATGAATAAAAATCAGTCACCTTTTATGTTCTCTTCCAATAAGGAACTCTTCTTCTTCTTCTTCTTCTTCTTCTTCTTCTTCTTCTTCTTCTTC
>JAQQSK010010186.1:0-12784 GCA_028658325.1 Potorous gilbertii | reverse complement strand
GGGATTGAAGGGCATGGAATAGGATATTCCAGAAGTCAAAGGAACTAGGTCTAAAACCAAGAATCACCAGCAAAACTGAGTATAATACTTCAGGGGAAAATATGGTATTTCAATGAAATTGAGGACTTTCAAGCATTCTTGATGAAAAGACCAGAGCTGAAAAGGAAATTTGACTTTCAAACACAAGAATGAGAAGAAGCATGAAAAAGTAAACAGCAAGGAGAGGTCACAAGGGACTTACCAAAGTTGAACTCTTTAAATTCCTATATGGTAAGACAATATTTGTAATGCCTGAAATTTTTCAGTATCTGGGTAGTTGGTGGTATTACACACACACACATACATGCACACATGTACAGGCATGCACGCACACACACACATACGCACATGCACGCACACCCAGAGACAGAGAGCACAGAGTGAATTGAATAGGATGGGATCATATCTTAAAAGAAATCAAGGTAAACGGTGAGAGAGAAATGTAGTAGGAGGAGAGAGGGTGAAATGGAATGGGGTAAATTATCTCTCATAGAAGAGGCAAGCAGGAGACTTTTCAGTCGAGGGAAAAAGAGGAGAGCTGAAAAAAAAAACATGAAGTCTACTCTCATCACATTCAACTAAAGGAAGGAATAAAATGCACACTCATTTTGGTATGAAAACCCATCTTACAATACAGGAAAGTGGAGGAGAAGGAGATAAGCAGGGTGGGGGAATGATCAAGGGAGGGGAATGGAAGGAGGGAGCAATTTGAAGTCAACACTCAGGGAAGGACAGGATCAAAAAAGGGAATAGAAACAATGGGGGGCAGGATAGGATGGAGGGAAATATAGTTAGTCTTACACAATACAACTATTATGGAAGTCACTTGCAAAACTATACACATATGGCCTACATTGAATTGCCTGCCTTCCCAAAGGGAATGGGTGTGGAAGGAGGGATGCGGAGAAGTTGTAACTCAAAGTTTTAGGAACAACTGTTGAGTATTGTTCTTCCTACTAGGAAATAAGAAATACAGGTTATGGGGAATAGAAAGTTATCTGGCCATACAGGACAAAAGAGAAGATGGGGTAATGGAAGGAAGGGATGAAAGAAGAGAGGGCAGACTGGTGATATGGGTAATTAGAATGCTCATTGTATTGGGGAGGGGGGAGGGGACAAAAGGGGAGAAAATTTTGGAACCCAAAATATTGTGAAAATAAACGTAAAAAGTTAAATAAATAAATTTATTTAAAAAAAGAAGATATCAAGAACAAAAAAAAAATGTATTTCCTTCATAGTACTTAAATATTATTTCCCTAACCAGATCTCCTCACCATTTGAAACAAACCTTTGCTGGAGAAGAGAACTCTTTCTAGAGTTTGGCTTCAAACATGTCTTTCTCTAATTCAGTGGGAATGTGAGGGAAGATGTCATTTGTCTAAATTTTCTTGCACCTATGACATTTTTCTCCTCACTGAGGATGGGCTGATTAAGGAGAAACATGCCGTTACTTCTTTTCTTAATTCTCTTTTATCATAAGGTGTGCTCACTCACTTCTCTTCCTATACAGGAATGTTGAATTAAAAATGTAGTAATACTAATTAATCACTAACCTCTGATCTCAAAAGAAGATCCTCATGCTTTTACTATAAGTCCAAAATATTTCTGCACTAAATTGAATCACATTTCAAAGAGAGAGTGATTGCAACAGGTTTTAAACAATTATGACTGCTGTTGTTTTTCCTTCCCAAACATTAATTGTTATCCCAGTCAACACATGAATATGGTTAGCATGCCACTGGAAAATGTTAGCTCTCAAAAATGTACTTTGTTCAACTGAAGGAAAAATTGCCCAGTGGAAATTGTTCACCTAGTTTTGGAGTCAGAAGATCTGAATGTGAATTTTGATTTTGTCCCCTTACTTGTGTGAACTTGGGCATTGAATTTTTCTAGGTCTTAGATTTTGTTTACTGTTATTGTTTAGGCATGTTTTCAGTTGTATCTGACTCTTTGTGACCTCATTTGTGGTTTTCTTGGCAAAGATACTGGGCTGGTTTGCCATTTCCTTTTCCGACCCATTCTATAGATGAGGAAACTGAGGCAAACAGGATGAAGTGACTTGCCCTGATAAGAGACACATAACTAGAAAGTGTTTGAGGCTAGACTTCAGGCCCAGCTTTCTATCCATTGAATCACTGAGCTGCTCCTAAACAAAATGAGGGAATTAAACCAAAAGACTTCTAAGGTAACTTCCAATGTCAATATTAGGATCTCTTAAATTCAAGTATTGTAGGATCATCAAAATTAAGCTAGAAAAACCTTTGAGAATTTTTGGTCCACCCCTTAGATTTTAAGGATGGTTGAAGATTAGCATATGAAATGCCATATTGGAATTTGAAGAGCTCTTAAAGGTCATCTAATCCAACTTCATCATTTTACAGATATGGAAACTGAGGAAATTTACTAAAATTAAGTTAATCAATCTACAAGTATTTATTAACTACCAACTGGTGTTTGAGCTACATCTTTAATGAAGGGAGAAATTCTGTGAGGTAGGAGTGAAGAGAGTATGAATCTCAAGAAACAGGGACAGTGCAAAGTCATAGAGATAAAGGATTAAGTGCTGTGTGTGAGGGGCAAAGAAGGCTGATTTGACTGAATCACAGCGTGTGAGAAGGGCAGTGAGGTATAATAAGTCTAGAAGGATAAATTATGGACAGATGATAGGGGGCTTTAAAAGCTTTTAGGGCCAGAAAAATTCTAGAAGTAATAGAGAGCCCTTGAAATATATTAAGTAGAGGAGAGACATATCTGTTTAAAGAAAATCCTTTTAGTAGCCTTGCAACTGATTGGAATGGAGAAAGACGAGGCAGAAAGAACATTTAGGAGATGAATGTATTAGTCTAAGCAAGAGATGACAAGAGACTGAACTGAGTTTGTGTCTATGGAAGTAGAAAGAAGTGATCTGATGTTAGAGGTTGTATGGAAGTAGAAACACAAGATTTGGCAATTGGTATGATCACACAGGTAGCAAGTTAAAAGAACTAAAATTAACATCCAATCCTGTTATTTCCTTCCAAGACACCACTCTATTTCTCCTTGACCTATATTCATTTCAGTGCTTCTATCTGATGTCTTATACCCCACTGTCCTAACGATTACAGCTCTCCAGAAACAGAATCTTTATGAGATAAGGACCTCCTCACCAATGGGGGTATTCAAGAATAGGATGATCCATTAGATGCTAGCTTCTTGATAGTAAGGACTGGATCATAGTTCATCTTTGTGTCCCTAGTGTCTGAAACAGTTCTTTGTATGCAATAGATTCTTTAAAAACATTATGAATCACTTTCCTGTGATATTTTAGAGGGAAACCATGCTTCAGGTAGACATAACTAGATGACATCTTGTCTTCCAACTCTGAGTTTCTCTGATTCTATTCTGTGGTTGGGTATTTAGAGGAATAGGGAATACAGTTGGTACTGACCTTTATCATCACCTCACATGTCTACTTGCTCCACTCTCCCTCCCCCTTCAACATCAGGTAATAGTTAAACATATATTAAGTACTTACTAAGTATCGGGCACTACATAAATAGGTAATAGGTGATGGGATATGCATTCTATACAACACAAGTCACCCCAAATTGTGAAATGTCTACATTGTATAGAACAATATGCTAGGGCTAGAGGACTTACAAATACTAAACAAGCAATAGCATCTGAATTCATGGACGTGAATTCATGAATCTAGGAAGGAGGCCCTCACAAGAAAGCAAGCCTCCCAATCAGGTGAATGTAAGTTGAAGAGAAGAAAGATTACACTTTTTTTCCCAAGCAATGCCTCAAAACTTTAATATATGGACATGGAAAAACCATGCAACACACAAAAAATTTTTCAATTTATTTGAGTTTGGCAAGCTGAGATGTCCAAATGTTTTACCATAATATGAAGATTTGTTTGAGGATTTACTCATTTTTTTGGTTTTGAAATTACAGTCATTTCTAGATATCTCCAACTCCTTTTGTCCAATAATAACTATCTCTTGTAACACAGTATATGCAACCTTCTTTCTCATATTCTCTCACTTCTCAGCCAAGTGAAGATAGATATGTTTTTTCATCAAGGTTCTCGAAATACGCTATTTATTTTTTAATTACTCATATTTTGACTTGTGGAGGTGGTGAAATTATAGGATCATAGATTTGGAGCTGAAAGGGACCTCAGAAGTTATCTATTTCAACCATGGTATTTTACAGAGGAAGAAAAAGAAATTCTAGAAGCATGAGTAATGTTGCCCAAGGTCACATATGTAGCAAAAAGCACAGGCAAGGTTTCCCAGCATTTTTTCCATTGTAAGTTGCTATGGCCTATATTTTAGTTTGAGTTAATTTTGGTTTTTTTCTCCCTATATCCCCCGAATCACCTGATTGGGCTCTGAAAACTGTATCTTCCTGGTTATCACTGTTTTGCATGGATAGCCTGAAGCTTGTCAGGACAAGGACAGCTTGAGGCAAGGCGGTGGTTCACTGAGCAGAGCACTGGGCCTGCAGTCAGAAAGAACTGAGTTCAAATCCGGCCTCAAACATGAAAGACTCTGGATAAATCACTTAACCTCTGCTTGCGTAGGTTTCCTCAGTTGTAAAATAGGGAGAATAATTCCTCAAAGGTATTATTACCTAATAGCTTCTTTTTTTTGAGGATAAAATGAGATAGTATTTGTATGTGCACAGCACCTGGCACATAGTAGGCACTATGTAAATAATTATTTCCTTTACTTCTCCCCTCCTCCATTCCAGCCTGACAGGTCTAGCCCTTCTTGGTTATATTCCTCCCCTCACAGAGAAAAATAAAGGACCTCCAGTACCCCCAACAAGCTGCTTTTTCCAATGTGTTTCCTGCTGTGGGGGTCCTGTGGGGCTCCTACCCCTGATGCTGCAATCCCATAGGTTGGAGTCAAGCCTGCTGCTTCCATAGGAACCCCAAGCTGGGTAGTGACTGGACCTTTCCCAGGTGCTGGCTCTTAGACAGCTCACTTCAGCTCCTTCTCCTGCCACTGACTGCTGAGATGGGGTGTGTGGGAAGGGGCCATCTGACTTTCTCCTGCCCCTTAGGAGTTCTCACATTCAGATGTTATTTTAGTATATTCTGTTTCATTGCAGGTTATTCATTTTGTGCTCAGTTCTGTGCCTTTGCTGCCTGCTCTCCCTTAGCTGGTTTGCTGTGTTGAATTCTAACAGGGACACAAAATATTTGACAAGATGCTCTCTGTCGCCTCTGTGGTTGCACTCTCATTGGTATTAGCGTATTGGCCCACAGGGTGGTAATTTACTGCATTAGTTTGGCAATTCTTTATAAACACACCTGCCAGCTGATACACACTTGACATTTGACTGTTACCCATTCTCCGTCTTTATACATGGCTTATAATGGTGACAAAGAAGCTATTTTGAGAAAACTTTCCTATGGCTGTTTAGAAAGGAATGGACCAGGGCAATGCAGGTAAATATTTCAGTGAAAATCCTGTAGCCTTTCCATGTAACCTAGTCTGACTATGCCACCAACATCCCTATTCCCCAGTACAATGAGCTCCAGTGACTTCCTACTCTCCTGGGATCAAATAGAAAAGCTTTTGTTTGGCTCTTCCTAAGCTGACCTTGTCCTCCCTTTTCAGTTTTCTTCTTTCTGGCTTACTGGCTGTTCCTCAAATATGACCCTCCATTTACCATCTCCATGCTCTTTATACTGGCTTTTCCTCATGTCTGGGAAACTTCGCCCCTTTACCTCTGTCTCTAAGATTCATTGACTTTTTTCAAGACTTAGCACAGGTCTCATCTTCCACAGGAAGCCTTTCCTGGTCTTCCCTGCTGCTAGCACCTTCTCCTTTCAAATTATCTTTTATTTTCTTCGTATGTACCTTGCAGGGGAGCTAGGAGGCCCAGTGGATAGATAGAATATCAGGTCTGGACTCAGGAAGATTGATCTTCGTGAGTTCATATCTTCTTTCAGACACTTACTAGTTGTATGACCTTGGGCAAATCACTTAACTATGTTTGTCTCAGTTTCCTCATCTGTAAAATACTCTGGAAGAGGAAATGGCAAACCATTCAAACATCTTTGCCAAGAAAACCTCAAATAGGGTCACCAAAAATTGGACATAACTAAAAAATAACTCAACCGAAACAATGCACCTGATACATACTTATTTACAAGTTGATTCTCTTATTCATATGTAAGGTATTTGGGGGAAAGGACTGTGTTTTTATCTTCTTTGTTTTTCTGGTGATTAGCAAGGTGCTGGACACATAGTAAGAGTTTAACACCTGAAGGTCCAGACATATCAACTAATGCAAAATATTATAATTTTACTTTCAAATAAAAGTGTGCATTACACTTCCTCTATTTTCTTTGCTTTATAGATTTTAAAAAATGCAATGTGTCAGCTGACACAGGTTGGTCTTTTGAGATATTCTTAAATTCCAGTCCTTCCAAATGCTTTTGAACTGACTGACTTTCTGGGCTCTGAAGTATTCTCCCTTACAATTAACCTTTCTGTTGAGAGGAAAGGGGGAAAAAGCCCTATTATTTCCACTTAAATCACTGGCAAAGTTTTATAACTACTTATTCCAAAATAATATTGTACTATATTTGCTCTTCTCTTGTTCTACTATAAAATTCTTAGAAATTTTAAGATAAAAATCACAGAATTTTAGGACTGTGAGGGGGTTTTAGGTATCCTATAGTTCAGTGTTTCCCAATTGAAAGTCCAGAGATTAGTTCTGATACATAGCACATTTTCACCAGTTCACCTGGGTTGATTTTTGTTAGCTTGTTTTATTTTGTTCTTCTTTACTACCAAAGCTCCCTGCTTCTGAAAATCTATTGACTTTGAAAAATCAACTTTTTTCCTCCTTCCATCCTTCTCCTTCTAACACTAAAATGTTTTTATTTCCCAATACTTAATTTCTACTTTCTGAGCCTCTGAAAGCAGAATTACAAAGACTATATGGAGAGTCTGAAGTACAAATTTTAAGTATTATGCCACTTACTTTGGCTTGGAAAGCACTGATCTAGACCAGTCTCTTCAATGTCCTATCCTCTTACCTAGGGAACTTCAACATATATTTTGATGTTATTTCAGTCATCTCCTATTTCCAGTCTTCTTAACTTCCATGAACACCTACACTACTCCACTAAGACAAATACAGGGGTGGTCATGCCCTTAATTTTGTTATCAGCTACAAGTGTTCAATTTCATGATCAAAAATTCTGAATTTTCCCCCCTCTAGTAATCTTCTATCATTCCATCTCTCACTGTGCCTTATTCTTTTTATTCTTATTTTTCACTCTTACTGTGAACTTCAATTAATTTACCTTCTCAATATTTTCCTAGGCTATCACTCCTACTTTGTTTTCATTTCTACTTTCCAATTCCAATTCTATAATTAAGCAGTTCCACTGTCTTCTATACTCTTAAATTCTTTGTCTGGTGGTCTTATTGTGGCCCATGCCTTGTCAAATCTCAATCCTGGACCATTCCCACACTTGCCTCCTTTTCTCCTATTTAAATGCTGCTAAGCAGAGCTGGAGGAAATCATGTTAACTGGGTTAACTACAAATCTAACTTATTGAGGAGGTTGGAGACAAGATGGAGGAGTGAGAGCAACTACTCACGTAAGCTCTTAGACAAACTCCTTCAGATACCTCTAGAAAGTGAATCTGACCAAATTTTGGAGGTTCAGAATCCAATAGGAGACATACTGTGAAAGATTCACAGTCCAGGACAGACTGGAAGTTCTTGATGGGAAAGATCAGTTCCGCAGGGGTGAGTCCACACCACACAGTGCAGTGCATCCGGGGTGGCAGAGCAGGAAACCCACAGAGGAAAGGCAGAGTGGCAGCCCAGGGTAGAAACCAGCAGGACCTGAGCAAGTGACAGCTGCCAAGCCCCACGTATCAGCTTCAGCCAGTGTGAAGACTTTCAGCCCGCAGATTAAATGTCTGTAAGTTACCTATTTTAACTTCCAGGAACCAAAATGGCAGAATGATCAGTAAATGCTCTCTCCTCCTCCCTTTATTGACCTTGAAAGAAATATAAAATATTTCCCCAGAAAAATCCTGGATCAGTGGAATCAGCAGAAGAAGCAAGCAATTTTGTAGCACCTGAGGCTAGAAAAATCATTAAAGAATATTCCTCTTACTGTGGGAAAGGCAAACCAGAAGGAGAGAAGTCCCAGAGGGATGGAAACTGGCACTAGGACCCAGGTGTGACTAACTGCTCCAAGGGAAAAGAGAACACTACAGAATCCGGGATCACCAAGCACTGAGATTGCCTTTGCTCTAGCTCAGCTGAGATCTCCTGTCACCAGACTACCCCTCCTCCACACTTAACAAGCTAGCCCCAGGGCTGAACGAGGAAACACAAAACAAATAGAAAGGCACCTGCCCTTAGCTTTTTAACACCAGTCAGTTCAACAACAGGTTCTCCAGCTTCTAACTGAAAGAACCAGAGGCCACAATACACAAATCCTCACCAACATAAGCAAGAAAAAGCAAAGCAAGCAGGAAACGACCATAGAATCTTTCTGTGGGGACAAGGACCAAAACATAAATACCAAAGGGGTCAGTATTGAGACTGTACTCCCATTTGAAACTTCAGAAGGGACTATGAACTATCCCCATGCACAAATAACTCTCCTGGAACAGCTGAAGAAGGAAAAAACTAAATCTAAAGAATGAAAAGATAGAAGAAAATGTAAAATATCTAATTGATAAAACAACTGACCTAGAAAATAGATCCAGGAGAGAAAATTTAAGAATTATTGGCCTACCAGAATGCTATGATGAAAAAAGAGTCTGGACAATATCTTCCAAGAAGTCGTCAAGGAAAACTGCCCAGAAGTGTTAAATCCAGAGGGTAAAACTGTCATCAAAGGAATCGATCCTTCACCTCCCAAAAGGGATCCCAAATTAAAAACACCTAGAAATATTGTTGCTAAATTCCAGAACTATCAAGTCAAGGAAAAAATACTGCAGCAAGCCAGAAAGAAACCATTCAAATATCAAGGAGTTAAACCCAAGATCACAAAAGACCTTGAAGCTTCCTCATTAAAAGAGAGAAGGAATTGGAATATGATATTCCATAAGGCAAAGGAGCTGGGACTACAACTAAGGATCAATTACTCAGCAAAGTTCAGCACAATATTTCAGGCAAGGAGATTTATATTCAAAGAAATAAGGGAATTCCAGACCTTCCTGACAAAAAGGTCAGAACTCAATTGAACATTTGGTCTTCAAATGCAGGTCTCATAAGAGGCATAAAAAGGTAAACAGGGGAAAAGAAAAAGTTGTTACTCAATTTGGGCAAAAGTTACTCAATTTGGGCAAACTGTTTACCTCCCTATAAGGGAAGATAATATTTGTTAATCTTGAGAATTGTACATCTATTATGAAATACAAAAGGGATATACTTAGATAGAGGGAATGGGTACAAAGTAAATAATACAATGATAAAAATGTGATTTAAGCATGTGAAGGGATTGTAACAGGAGATGTGAAAAGGAGGAAGCAGAAAACAGTAAATCACATCACAAGAAGAAGGACAAAATTATATTAAAGAGGGAAAAAAGGGAGGGATATGACCATTGTTTGAGAGGTATCCTCATCTGATTTGGTTCAAGGAAGGAACAATAAGTATATAAATTTAACTAGCTCTATAGGTAGTAGGAAAGGAAGGAGGGAAGAAAGGGGAGGGGAAGCTGAAAGGGAGGAAAGAAGTAGTAAGCATAAAGGGGAGTGAAATGGAGAGGGGCTGAAAGAAGGAAGGGAAGACTACCAAAGGTGGTGGTCAAAAGTTAAAACTCTGTTGAGGAGCGGGGAAGGAAAACAGGAGAACTAAAATCACAAATGGGGAGAAAGAGGATGGAGAGAAAGACACAGATTGCAATCATAACTGTGAATGTGAATGGAATTAACTCTCCCAAAAAATGGAGATGGGTAACAGAATGGATTAAAAGCCATAATCCAATAATATGTTGTTGACAAGAAACACATTTGAAATTGTGGATACACACAGGTTAAAGGTAAAAGGTCGGAGCAGAATATATTGGGTTTCAGCTGATGGAAGAAAAGCAGGGGTAGCAGCCCTAATCTCAGACAAAGCAAATGTAGAAATAGATCTAATCAAAAGAGATAAGAAAGTAAATTATATCCTCCTAAAAGTCACCATAGACAATGAAGCAATATCATTATTAAACATGTATGCTCCAATTGGTATAGCTTCCACATGCTTAGAGGAGCGGTTGGGACTGCTGCAGGAAGAAATAGACAGCAAAACTACACTACTGGGTGTTCTCAGCCTCTCCCTCTCTGAACTTGATAAATTTAACCTCAGAATAAACAAGAAAGAAGTTAATAAGGTAAATAAAACTCTGGATAAGGTAGGTATGATAGATACCTGGAGAAAACTGAATGGGGATAGAAAGTAATATACCTTATGAAGTGTAAGATGGATAATTTAGATTACTTTAAATTGAAAAGCTTTTGCACAATCAAACCCAATGCAACCAAGACTCAGAGGGATGCAGAAAACTGGGAAGGAATTTTTGCAGCCAGTGTCTGTGATAAAAGCCTCATTTCTAAAATATACAGAGAACTGAGTCAAATGCACAAAAATAAAAGTCATTCCCCAATTGATAAATGGTCAAAGGATATAAACAGGCAGTTTCCAGAGGAAGAAATTAAAGATATCTATAGTCATATGAAAAAATGCTTTAAATCACTATTGATTAGAGAGATGCAAATCCAAACAACTCTGAGGTACCACATCACACCTATCAGATTGGCAAACATGATAGAACAGGAAGATGATAAGTATTGGAGAGGATGTGGGAGAACTGGAACAATAACTCATCATTGGTGAAGCTTTGATCTGATCCAACCATTCTGGAGAGCAATTTGTAACCATGCCCAAAGGGCTACAAAAATTTGCATACCCTTTGACCCAGAAATATGTCTTCTAGGACTGTATCCCCATGAGATCATAAAAATGGGAAATAGTCCAACATGTACAAAAATATTTATAGCAGCCCTCTTTGTGGTGGCCAAAAGCTAGAAGTCAAGGGGATGCCCATCAATTGGGGAACGGCTGAATAAATTATGGTATATAAATGTAACAGAGTATTATTGTGTTATAACAATGAAGAACAGGAAGACTTCGGAGAGGCCTGGAAAAAAAAATATGATCTGATGCTGAGTGAAAGGAGCAGAACCAGGAGAATTTTGTGTACATCAATGACCACAGTGTGCAAGTTTTTTTTCTGGTAGACTTGGAACTTCATTGCAATGCAAGGACTTTAAAAAATTCCCAGGGGAGGAGCCAAGATGGTGGAGTAGAAAGATTTACATATGCTAGCTCCAAACCCACATCCCATAAATTACCTATAAGGAGGAACTCCCAACAAATTCTCGAGCACTGGAAGTTGCACAACAATGGAGTGGAGGAGATTGCTGTTCCAGAGAGCCCTGAAAAACCGATCCCAAAGGTCCATTGCGCACCAGCCAGGAGCGAAGCCCAGCCTTTCCTTGGCCGTGTGGCCCCAAGAGGAGCAGATCCGAGCAGGCTTTAGGAACGGAATCTCTGGTGGCCGCAAAGGCCCCTCCACTCAAAGGCACACAGGTCAGTGAGAGAGACTTCTGGGCTAAATGAGAGGGGAGCGGGGTGTCTCCATAACACAGGACCCTCAGGAGGCAGTGACGGAGATAGGGACAGCAGCAGAACCAGGCTCCCCAAGCAGGCAGGAGTTCAGATCCATTACTGAAAGTCTCCTGATAATGCCCTGAGGGAACTGAGCCTGGGAGGTGGCCCTGCCCCCACCTGAGTACCAGAACTTAGCTCACATTGAATAGCAGCCAGGCCTGCTGCCAAAAACCTTGAGGCTGGGGACCAGCATTTGAATCTCAGAACCCAAGCACTAGCTGGGTGGATCTAGACAGGGGTGGAGAAGAATCTCAGAAGTCAAGTAACAGGCTGGTAAAATGCTTAGAAAAGGGAAAAAAAATATGACCATACAAGGTTACTCTCTTGGTGAGCAGATGTTTCCTCCTTTCCTTTCTGATGAGGAAGAACACTGCTTACCATCAGGGAAAGACAGCTCAAAAAGGATTTTGAAAATCAAGTTAGGCAGGTGGAAGAAAAACTGGGAAAGAAGTGAGAGAGATGCAAGAAAAGCATGAAAAATGGGTCAATACCTTGCTAAAGGGGACCCAAAAAATGCTGAAGAAAATAACACCTTAAAAAATAGGCTAATGCAATTGGCAAAGGAAGTTCAAAAAGCCAAAGAGGAGAAGAAAGCTTTCAAAAGCAGAATTAGCCAAGTAGAAAAAGAGGTTCAAAAGCTCACTGAAGAAAATAGTTCTCTCAAAATTAGAATGGAACAGGTGGAGGCGAATGACTTTCTGAGAAACCAAGAAATCACAAAACAAAACCAAAAGAATGAAAAAATGGAAGAGAATGTGAAATACCTCATTGGAAAAAACAACTGACCTGGAAAATAGATCCAGGTGAGACAATTTAAAAATTATGGGACTACCTGAAAGCCATGATCCAAAACAGAGCCTAGACATCATCCTTCATGAAATTATCAAGGAAAACTGCCCTGATATTCTAGAACCAGAGGGCAAAACAAGTATTCAAGGAATCCACCAATCACCTCCTGAAAGAGATCCAAAAAGAGAAACTCCTAGGGACATTGTGGCCAAAGTCCAGAGTTCCCAGGTCAAGGAGAAAATATTGCAAGCAGTTAG
>JAQQSK010010185.1:0-12784 GCA_028658325.1 Potorous gilbertii | reverse complement strand
TGGAAGAGCTCAAAAAGGATTTTGAAAATCAAGTTAGACAGGTGGAGGAAAAACTGGGAAAAGAAATGAGAGAGATGCAAGAAAAGCATGAAAAACGGGTCAATACCTTAATAAAGGAGACCCAAAAAAATGCTGAAGAAAATAACACCTTGAAAAATAGACTAACTCAATTGGCAAAAGAGGTTCAAAAAGCCAATGAGGAGAAGAATATTTTCAAAAGTAGAATTAGCCAAGTGGAAAAAGAGGTGCAAAAACTCCCTGAAGAAAATAGCTCTCTTAAAATTAGAATGGAACAGATGGAGGCTAATGACTTTATGAGAAACCAAGAAATCGCAAACAAAACCAAAAGAATGACAAAATGGAAGAGAATGTGAAATATCTCATTGGATAAACAACTGACCTGGAAAATAGATCCAGGAGAGACAATTTAAAAATTATGGGACTACCTGAAAACCATGATCAAAAAAAGAGCCTAGACATCATCCTTCATGAAATTATCAAGGAAAAAAAGAGCAACTTCTGGCTTGACTCCTGGCTTTAACTTTTCTGTATAGCAGGTATGTGTCTGTCTCTGGACTTCCTATGGTGGGAGTAGGGGAATGGATTTTCTCCACACCCCACCAAAGAATGAATTTAACTGGGAAAATTTGTCCAGGGGCCTCTAACTGTCCTACTCTCTTTGTATTTTCTTTCTTGGGTAGGCAAACAAGTATCAGTCTTGAGGTGAAGAATGTCGAAGCTTGGAGGTGATTTTTTTGAAGTTGACATTTGAAGTCCTGGTTGCAATGAAAGGAGCTAGTTAGTGATAGGGGGAGTTGTTTCACTTTGGAAGACAGTCACTGAAAAGAGGAGTGGCCCAGACATGAACTGGAATTTATTTGGACAGTTGGGAGCCAAGGTAAAATGTAAGTGCTAAACCAGAAATCCCACAAACTGCTTTCTGTTTAGATTGTTTCCAATTATCAGCCTCTCAGTCTGGCATAACCGTAGTTAGCACTGTTGGTTTAAATTTTCCTACTGACAGTGGGTGCTTATGAGACTTGTTTTTCATGTTTTTAACTTTTCTTTTAGAAATAAATATCTGTCCCATATCTGATTCATGTGGTACATTGAGTACTACCTTTTAAACTCCACTTTTGGGGGAAACTCTAGATGTGAGCCTAAACCTAAGCCTGTACATGGAGTGTAGGGGTGTGTTCAATAGCATGAGGAAAAAAGGGAGTCCAGTTTTGCTGTCATTAGAGCTCAGTAGACAACTCTGCTAGTCAACCCAGTCAGATTATATTCCTGAGTCTAAAACACAGGGTATCTTTTAATGGAGAAGGAAGGAAGGAAATAAATAAACATTTATTAAGCACCTATTGCATGCCAGGCACAAGGCTAAGCTCTTTACAAATATTATCTCATCTCAAGAAGGGAATGGGCATAGCACCCCAGCCTCTGTAGGCCTAGAACTGGTTACTCAGTGTTATACAGGAAAAGTATTCATTTATATATCTGCAATAAAAAAGCATCTTTATATATAGTAAAACTTTATAGTGTTGACATCAAATTGAATCTCAAATACATATACTAGTTTTGAAAAATATTGCTTTAATGAAAATAAAACCTAGGTCTCTGGGAGTACTCTTGTTGATCAATAATTCTTCATAGAAATGGAAATAAACTATTCTGAGAGAATAATTATACCTTCACACCCATGAATGTTCTGGTGGGCTGACTTTACTGACTCTATAGCAGTTTTTTATATCAGAAGAGTTAAATGACTTATACTTTGTGTACAAAGGGGTAAAATTTTAAAATAGATTTTCTTTCCTCTTACTGTGTGACCCTGAACAAGTCACTTGACTTTGGTCTACCTCAGTTTCCTCATATGTAAAATGAGATAACAATAGCAAATACTTCCCAAGGTTGTTGTGAGAATAAAATGAAATGATATTTTTTTGAGGGTTTTGCAAATCTAAAAGTACTATATAAATGTTAGCTGTTATAACGCTTGTCTTTGCTTTCCTGGATTATGGTATGACCCAAGCTGTGTGATTTTTTTTCAGTCTATGCTTTTCTTTGCTCAGCTGCTAAGTGAGCCCACACCTGAACCCTGAAATGATTAGGGATGACTTATTTGCTTTGTCTTGATGACAGGTGCTGGGGAGCTGCTTTCCTACACTTGGCAAAGGGATAAGCTTTCTGCTTTCATCAGTCTGGTTAGTCCTTTATTTATTTATTTTACACATTTAAAAAAAATATATTTTATATATTTATTTATTCTTCATTTATATTTATAATAATATATTTTATATAATATTTACATTTTTTATATATTTATTTTTCCTTCTTCATCTATTCTCCTTATCTTCTTGAACCTAGCTTCTTGTAGCTTAAGGTTTTTATTGGTCTTTATCATCTTTGTCTCCGGTGATCCTGGATTCTTGAAGATGATACTTCCAGAGCAAAAACTCTGGCAAGCCAAGCCAAGTTTAGAAGCCTGGCAATGGACGTGACTTCTGTCCTTCAAGGAAATATTAGTTAAGTCCAAAGAATTTTATCACCAGAAGGTTAGTGATCACACGGTGATTTGACATCAGCCTCAACCACTAACAAAATGATCTACATCAGGGGAGGGGAATATCCATGTTGGTGAAATAAAAACAACTTTACTTTAAAAATATTTTCCTTTAATTTAAGCAACTAAAAAAATTTAGTCATCCAAGATCTGCCTTCTTGTTTCCCTCAACTCCACCGAGAATAGAAGAAAAAATCCCTATTAATATGTAATCAATTAAAACAAATGTCCATGGTGTTCATATTTTTAAGAAAAAACATTTTTATTCTGCACTCTGATTCCTCCTCTCTATCAAGAGTTGGAGAGCATGTTTTATCATTAATCCACTGGACTCTTGGTCTCGTGGTTAGTCACTCATCCTTGTACTGCTTTCAACACAATTATATTCCATCACATTTATACACCATAACTTGTTCATCCATCCCCCAAATTATGGATATCCCCTCAGATTGCCATCCTTTGTCACCTCACAAAGAGCTAAAATTACTTTTGTACATCTTTAGAGTTTGTTTTGCTGAGGAACAATTCCTTCTTTAGAGAATCTAGGTGACACAGTGGAGAAACTACCACACCTGGAGTCAATAAGACCTAAGTTCAAATTCAGGCGAGAAACTTACTAGCCATGTGACCCCGGGCAAGTCACTCAATCCTGTTGGCCTCAGTTCCCACAACTGTAAAATGAACTGGAGTAAGAAATGGCAAACCATTCTAGTATCTTTGCCAAGAAAACCCCCAACGGGGTCATGCAGAATCAGAGACAACTGAAAATTATTAAACAACAACAATCCATCTCTTAATTTATTCTTCTAATTTCCCCTTTTCCTCTCTTTAAATTCCCCATTTTCCTGTATAGTGAAATGTATTTCTGTATCTAACTGTGTGTGTATTTTTCCTTGTATCAGGTTTTAGATAAGAGTCAGATTCAAGTGTTAGCTGTTCTCTTCCCCCACACCTTGTTTGTATAGATATTTATTTTGCACCTTAATTATGTGAAAAAATTTTTCTAAACTTCCTTTCTCTTCTCCCACCATCCAGTGTACTACTCTTCCTCTCTCTTTCCTTCTTTTAAAATCATCAAAACATAACAGAACTCCCTCTATAAACCTTGAGGATTGTAGGGTTTGTACAGGACACAGGTATCCTTTTCCATATTTGAATGTTAGCAATTTATCCTTGTTTAGTTCTTTTTATCATTGTTCATCATTTTTTTTTGTTTTTCTTCATTCCTGCGTTTGAACATCAAAGTTTCTCTGCAGCTCAGGTTTTTCCATCAAAATCAAAAGTCCTCTATTTCATTAAAGATCCATACACCCCCTATTTCACCTTCCCCCCAACCATGCAGCATTATATTTGATTTTGCTGTAAATTGTTCTTGATTGTAAGGCAATATCTTTTGTATTTTAGAATATCATAGTCCAAGTTTTCTGTTCCTTTATAGTGGTAGCTGCTAAGTCATGTGTGATCCTGAGATGGTTCCTTGGTACTTGAATTCTTTCTAACTGCTTGCAACTTTTTTTTTTAAGCTGGAAGCTCTGGATTTTGACCATGAAGTTCCTGAGAATTTTCATTTGGGATATCTTTCAGGCTAGATTCTTTCTATTTCTATGGGGCAGCTAGGCGGTGCAGTGGATAGAGCAGGAGTCAGGAGGACCTGAGTTCAAATCTCACCTCAGACAGTTTACACACATTAGCTGTTGTGACCTTGAGCAAGTCATGTAACCCCAATTGCCTCATCCTGGGCCATCTCCAGTCATTCTGATGAATATCTGGTTACTGGATTCAGACAGCTCTGGAGGAGAAGTGAGGCTGGAGACCTGCACAGCCCTCCCTCACTCAAAACAAAGTTAAGTGCAAGTCATGTCATTATTTCTCTGATGGCATGGTCTTCTTTAGTATTGAAGGATGAACACACTTTCTATTTCTTTTCTGTCCTTTGGTTCTAAGAGAACTGAGCAGTTTTCTTTTATTATTTCTTGAAATACGATGTCATGGCTCCATTTTTCCACAGCATTCAAATAATCCAATGATTCTTAATTTTTTTCCCTTGTTCTGTTTTCCAGGCCACTTGTTTTCACTGGGATACCTTATATTTTCTTCTTTTTTTTCCATCCTTTTGACTTTGTTTTTAATATTTCTTGTTGCCTCATGAAGTAATTGACTTCTGTTTGGTCCATTTTAATTTTCATGGAATTTGTTGGTTGGGCAAGGTTTTGTACATCCTGTACTAAACTGTTAATTCCCTTTCTAATTCTTTTTTTTCTATAGCTCTCATTTCTTTTCCACTTTTCCCCTCAAGTGCTCTTATTCCATTTATCTAAACATTTTTTAGCTCTTCCCTTCCAGGAGTTGTAGTTGAATTTGTATTCAAGCTGATTGTTGATATTTTAGAGTCGTTCTTTTCTTTTGCACTTGTGTCTTGAGCATCTCTGCCACTATTATAACTCATTATGGGGGAGTCCTTCATTTATTTGCCCATTCTTCCAGCCTCATTTGAGATTTGATGTTAGGGCTGAGCTCTGCCATACTTCTGGATGGAAGGTCTAGACTGGTTCTGTTGCCACTCTCTTGGGGTATCAAGTGTTGTGTTACTCCAGGATCTCATAAATAGACTGAGAACCTTCAAGTTGTCAGTGTTCCCAACATGGTCCTATACAGGGAAAAGTCTGATTGCTGCCCCCAGTTCTGAGCTCTGCAAGTTCCTGACTGAAGTTTGGGTCTGGGAAGGAGTAGACTGCTGCTGGACTTGGCCATGGAAAGCTCTGTTTGTCCTGAGTAGTTCAGAGTGGCAGAATTGTAGACTCTCCTTTGGCCAAGTTCCAGCCTTAGTTATTCCTCTGAAGGCTTGGCCAGATGCTAGTGAGCTTGGGGTCTGAGCTAAACCACTCCTCCTACTGATTTTTGAACTTCCTTTTCTCTTAATATCTGCTTATGGCCCCACTATCTGGGAATACCACTCTCCCTTCTCATTCTACCCTGGCCCTATTATCCAGACCTGGGTAGTGAGTGACAAAGCTGCCAGTTGGCACTTGCCACTGCTGTGCTGTCCCAGTATGAGATTGGTGGTGTTTCAGTATGTATCTGCCCTTTCTCTTGGTCTGGTGCACATCCTTTACCTGGGCATTGGAGAACTCCCATATTCCCAGTCCCCAGTGGCCAGAGACCTCCCTGCCTGTCTCCCTTTGCTGAGATGGGCTGGACAAATGACTCTCTGTGACTTTTTCTGTATTTCTCCATTAGAATTTTGTCTAGTGTACTTATTAGAACTGCGTCAAGGACTTTGCAGAAGAGATCCTACTGCACTGCTTCCTACAGGCAGTTGTTACTAGACTATAGCAGTAGCTAGGTGGCACCATAGTGCACAGAGTGCTGGGCCTAGAGTCAAGAAAACCTAGGTTAAAATCCAGCCTCAAACACTTTCTAACTGTGTGACACTGGACAAGTCATTAAATCTGTCTGCCTCAGTTTCCTCACCTGCAAAATTAGGATATGATAATACCTCCCTTCAGAATTGTTATGACAATCAAATTCACATAGTTGTTGCTTGTCCTTTTTTTTTTTATTGAGGGGGGAAGGCAAGGCAATTGGGGTTAAGTGACTTGCCCAAGGTTACGCAGCTAATTAAGTATCAAGAGGCTGATGCCGAATTTGAATTCAAGTCCTGTGCTCTATTCACTGAACCACCTTGCTGTCCCTTGTCCTTTGTTTTTGAAGAGGACTGATGGCATCACAGGGTGGTGTCTTGACTCATGAGTGAATTAGATATAAATTAGGCAGAGTTGAATAAAGTTATCAACCTCTCCCTCTCTTCCAGAGTCATCAAAGTGGCAAGACAAAAATCATCCTGATAGTCCAGAATGCAATGGATACAACGCATCTTTGATGTCTGACCAAGCTCTAGGTGACACATGGGGCCTGCTTTAGTCGCCTTTATGACTGTTGGAACAAATTGATCTCATCTGCTCATACCCACTGGGGAAAGTCTTCACATGCTTGAGGGAGACATCCCCCTAACTCACGACAAGTTTGAAGTCAATCAGTTACCCTCTGCCAAAAAGTTTACTGGGGTGTGGCTGCTGTAAAGCTACAGGTGAGAGCTGGGTGACAGGGGGACAACAAAGGTGGATGAGCAGCTTTGGAAAAGACTCATACCGGAGGTGTTAGTTAGTCCTCCCTGAGCATTTCATATACCCCATAGTAGGTGCCTAATAAATATATGTCCTCTTTCTTCCTAGACTAGAAGAAAGCCTGTGATGTTAACCTTTGGTTTATTGAGTCTATGAAAATAGATGATGGGGTCAGTACACTATAGGAAAAAAAGAGCCTGAATGTATGTTGGAATCTATAGTCTTTAAGCAGCATTTATTTTAGAAGAAAATTATGGAAAATAAATTGGATGATGGGTGAATACATACTTAGAAGAAAAAAGACTTGCCTAATACTATCTGTTAGCTAGATATACTCATAATACCACAAACATACCCAGAAATTGCTAAATCTGAGCCTATCTTGTTCACTGGGAAGAAGGTTGCAATCGTTTTAAGATCAAAGGGAGTGTTATGCCAGAGAGTCATATTTTCCTTTTTATCCTTACGTCAATTTCTAACATTCGGGAGTAGGTGTTGTTTTAAAAGTGTTTTAACATCATTGTTCCAGGAAAAGTAAATGGATACAGTTGAGGAATTGGTAAATGAGGTGTATGAGAAAAGTGAGCCAATTCCAGGACACAGTTAGTGTCTCAGCTCTCTCTCCATGATGGCTTTTCTCAAGTGAACTGTTAAAAAATATGGTTGTGTACCTAAGAACAATGCACTGCAGCTGTCATTTCATGGTGGGGGAGGGGAGAGGATCTATGCCAGGTGTGAAATGGCACTTTGGTTTCTGGCTGATGATTTATGAGCTTTCAGGCTCATGTGGTGTGTTTGATGGAGATGTAATTTGTCATTGTTTTAGAAACTGTAGCACCAAGTGCCTTGAAACCTCAGCTTTTAGCATTTTATTTTAAAGGGGCTTTTGCTTTATTCAAAGAAAATATACAATCTCCTGCTGCCATGGGTCTGGATGTAAAAAGTGTCAGAAGGAGCTTTGTGATTAAGCCAATAGCTGTCTTGGTTTTTCATATATGAATAGGTCTTTGTATATTCTAATTGATTTAACTTTGCATAATAATAAGTACTTCCATATAATATATATCTAAGACTACAAGGACAAACTGTTACCTTCTATATCAGTGAATGATCATGAATCAAAGGTTTTGCTTAATTTTGTGTTACTGTTTATTTGGGGCAGGTATAGGGATGAAGATTTTGGAAAAGTTATGGTATCATGAAAAATACATTTATAAAACTGAAAATTTGTAAAATATACCCAGCTATGGGATTGATCTTATTCCATAGGTAGAGTAAGTGGTCAGACCAGACAGTTACAGAATATTAGAGCTGGAAGGTATGTTGAAGGTTATCCACCCCCAACATTTTCATTTGAAGTGACTTTTCCCACATGACACAACTAAGAAATAACAGGACTGAATTTGTTTGTTTTCCAATTCTAACATTTTTATTGATTTTAAATATAACACAGAAATCCAATCCGGACTACATATAAGGTACAGTGTGTACTTTTTTTTATCATAAAGTTGTTCATAGTGAGCATTTTGTCTGTATCACAGTAATTCAGGTTGGATCATAATGTAGTACCAAGTTAAAATTCCAGTATTCATCCCCCAATTTCAAAGTAGAATGCATATTTTCTTTAACAAAACATTAAGTAAATATTTGTGCTTTTGAAAGAACTCACCAAAATAAATATTGAAAATTAGGGGAGAGAAACTCAATAAATATTAGAGAAGGGAGGCAAAGAAATGAACTGCATTTGAACAAGAACTCTGCTCCTATCAAGATTGAAGTAGATATTAGACCCATTTTTCAGGGTGAGAATGGAGGTTCAGCAGGATAAACTGATTTGCCATTGGTCACAAATCTGGAAAGTGGTAGAGGGGGAATTTTTAAAATCAATTTTATTTAATATTTTATTTTTGCCCAATTACACATAAAGACAATTTTAACATTCCTTTTTTTCTGCAGATTTTGAGTCCCAAATTCTCTCCCTCCCTCCCTTCTTTCCCCTCATTGAGAGGGCAAGCAATGTTACACATTGTTTTATATATATATATATGTATATACACATGACGTTATACACGTTATACATGTGCAGTCATGCAATACACATTTCCATGTAAGTCATTCTGTGAACAAAAACACAGACAGAAAAGCCCCAAGAAAAATAAAGAAAAAGTATTTTTGATCTGCATTCAGGCTCTACTGTTTCTTTTTCTGGAGATGGATAGCACCTTTCATCCTAAGTTCTATAGAATTGTCTTGGATCATTGTACTGGTGAGAACAGCTAAATTATTCGTAGTAGATCATCATCCAGTATTTCTGTTACTGTGTACAATTTTCTTTTGTTTCTGCTCATTTCACTTTGCATCAGTTCATGTAAATCCATGTTTTTTTGAGAGCGGATCCTGCTTATCATTTCTTAAAGCATAATAGTATTCCATCAAAATCATATGCAACAGTTTACTCAGTCATTCTCCAATGGATGGATATCCCCTCAATTTCCAACTATCTGCCACAAATAAAAGAACATCTGTAAATATTTTCCTACTTGTATGCCCCTTTTCTTTTGGTTTTTAAATATTTTGGGATACAGACCTAGTAGTGGTATGCATAATTCCAAATTGCTACCCAGCATGGTTGAATCAGCATACAACTTCATCAACTGTGCAATAGTGTTTTAATTTCCCCACATCCTAGAAGCGGGGGTGTTGAACCCAATTAATCTTGACTTTAAGACTCAATCTCACTCAATCTGTGATGCTACAGTCTCCCAAGTGGTATGATTTCAATGACTAGGGCAAGGATTCTTGCTTTCATCCTCTCCTTAACATCTCTCTCATTGACTTGAAATCACAGTGACTTTTAGTTGGGGAGAAAGTCTTTCATTCTATAATTATAAAGGAGTCTTAAACTGATACTCCTTGGGAAAAGTAATGTATACTTTGATTCAGAGTAATATGTAAATGATTGATACGGAAATTTGCTTTTGGGAAATGATTTTATAAGGATGGAAGTGTCCTGCAACCTGAAGATGACTGTAGGATCAAGGCTCAAGTGAGAGGTTCCATGTATAAGGAAAAAAGCCCTTAACTGACACTGCCTATTTCTAAAATGTTGACCAGGGCCAGCTCTTCTCTAGTACATAGATATTTTTGAAGCAGACACTACTAAGGCATGTTGTTGTTATTATGGTTCAATTGTCTTTCCGTTGTGTCTGATTCTTTGTGACCTCATTTGGGGTTTTCTTAACAAAGATACTAGAACAGTTTGCCATTTCCTTCTCCAGCTCATTTTACAGATGAGGAAACTGAGGCAAACAGGGTTAAGGGACTTTACTAGGATCACATAGTCAATGTCAGGGGTCAGATCTGAACTCAGGGAATTGAGTCTTCTTGATTCCAGATCTTGCACTCTATCTAAGTTACTCCCTAGCTGCATACTGAACTTCCACTAAAGTGCCTCTTATAAAGTCCTCCCACTCCTAGGAACTTCTCAGCATTTCCCCTCTGAGTCGTCTTCTCCCACCCTCATAGAACCTAGCTAACATTTCAGCCAATAATGTCTTGTCCAATGTGTCTTTCAGGGACGCTGCCCAAGTCAATGAATGCATTTGGGACATAGATTTTCTTCTGTATTTTATGGTGCAATAAGGGATAATGTGATTTAGGGGAAATAAACAGCAAATCATCTTTCATTATCAGGACCACCCACTTTGAGGAATATTATATTGACAGCTGTGAGAATGGAAAACAATGGCCCCAAACCATCTGGTGGGCCCAAAGGATGTTTTCTGACTTTGAAAAGAAGATGTTTTTGAAATTATAGGAGCTGTTTTCCATGATCAGTCTTATGGTGAGTGCTGTGGATATGTAGAAGACAAGAGTAAAATCTTGATGTATACTTTCCACAAGATGTTATTTAAAACAGCATTTTGCTTATTGGAATGGCAATAATTAAATTTTTTTTTGTTTTTCTGAATTCTTTGTAGATTTATTTTCATTGTGTCAAAGTGATGAGGGACAGTGGATAGAGAGTGGTCTTAGAATCAGTACTATTTGGGTTCAAGTACCACCTCTGACACATACTGGCTATATGACCTTAGAGGGGTCACAACCTTCTAGTTCTCAAGGCAGCTTCCTGAAACTATAGGTTGTAGACAAGGTGCAGATCTAGGTTGACAGAGGAAATTCCTCACCAGGAAGGAGCTCCTTATGTAGATGAAAGCAGAGATCTGGCTTATCTCTCTCTATTAATGTGTATGCTCCCATGACAGCTTAACTACAAACCCTCATTCTGACATAGAATTGACCCTGGGGTCTCAGTGGCTGGTCAGTTCAATTCAATTAATATTTATTAAGTGCCTACTATGTGCCAGGCACCGTGCTAGGTGCTAGGGATACAAATCAGAAAAAGAGACAGTCCCTGCCCTCAAGGAGCACCACCATCATGTGCCACCAGAGAAGATGATACACAAAAGAAAGCAAAAAGCGGGGATGCCACATGGGGACACTTGATTGAATATGGTGCTCTATGAAGTCAAAACTAAATATAGATGCTGCCTGAAAGTGAAACTGCCAGGAACTTGGTAAGCTCTCTATAAAGGAAGGCAACTGAGGGTGGATTGAGAAGGTGTTAAGTATCAAAATTCAAATCAATGTGCAAGTGATGAGATTTCCAGTGATTATCTTATCCTAGGGAAGTGTAAGGGGTGCCATGTTGCTCTGTGAAATCAAAGTCAAGGAGAACTGCCTATGAACACAATATACCAAGTAATGCCCAGATGAAGACACTTTGATGGTGACTTATATTGCTGTCATTTAAAGACCAGTCCTAGTTAAATTCAACAAAGTTCATTATTAGAAAAGTGACCACCATGTGATGTTTTTGTTTGTTTTGTGTTTTGGTCATAGCACTATTCATTCCCTATTTACTAGTGTGGCACATGATGCTGGTGTTGGACTGAGTAACCACAGGATGAAATGATGAATCTTTGAAGTTATAGGTGTAGGAGTCATACAATTTAGCTTCCTCCTAGTTGGCAATTAGTAGTTATATAAACCAAAAATGTTTCCAATGGTTCCCTTTGATGTTTTCAACTGAAGTCTTTATGTCATTTTTGGAAAAACCTTTGATGGCTATTTTGTTTTTCCTAACTATATGTCTACTTTCCATTTTTAGCTCTGCTTAGTTTCAACTCCATGGAATAAGATGCTCTCCAAATTAAGTACCCCCTTGTGTCTTTCCTCTTCCCACCCATGCTTTCCAGATTTCTTTTACGTGCTATCTTCCCTCACTAGATCATTGTAAGCGACTTGAGTGCAGGGATTGTGTTTTTCTTATTTGTATCCCCAGCATTTAGCATAGTGCCTGACATATAGTAAGCAATTAATAAATATTTTTAATTGAATTGGAGATTGAGGGAGTTAAGGGAAGTAAAGATAATTAGTTCCGTCTTGTCCTTGAGTATGGTGTGATAACAAGTGGGCAGCCATGACTTTTCTGCCATTAAAAAAGTCAGAATCAGAAACATTTCTGATTAGAAGGAAAAGAGGTTAATGTTTAAAGAAACCAACTTGGATAAACAGGGAATTCAACAACTAATCAAGGGGAAGTATCAGAGGAAGAATATAGAAGTGTGTCATGTTCCTGTAACAATAGTATCAGAAATGCCAAAATTTAGAATGAGCTAAGGCTGATGAGATGAGCTAAAGGCAATTAAAAATGTTTTAAACTAGATTAGGTAACAGAGGAAGATCAAAGAAGGGAAAGAACTGATGCTGGTGGTAGGTGGAATGATAATTTTCAGTGACAGAGAAGGCAACCTGGATTAATTATTTTTTGAATATATTTTCCTTGCCAAGGAGAATAATTTTTGGATTGGGAATACAAAACAGAAGTGACGAGAAGAAAGCCGAAAATCAAGATAAAAGAGAACGTTGGAGGAGAATACTTAGATGCCTTTGATTTTGAGAGAACTATTTTCTTCAGCGAGCTTTTGCACCTCTTTTTCCACTTGGCTAATTCTGCTTTTGAAAGCATTCTTCTCCTCATTGGCTTTTTGAACCTCTTTTGCCAGTTGAGTTAGCCTATTTTTCAAGGTGCTAT
>JAQQSK010010184.1:0-12784 GCA_028658325.1 Potorous gilbertii | reverse complement strand
GTCATTTGCAAAGCTATGCAGATATGGCCTATATTGAATTGCCTGTCTTCCCAAAGGGAATGGGTGGGGCGGGAGGGATGGGGAAAAGTTGGAACTGAAAATTTTATGAACAGTTGTTGAGTATTTTTCTTGCTACTAGGAAATAAGAAATACACGTAATGGTGAATAGAAAGTTATCTGGCCCTACAGGATAAAAGAGAAGATGGGGACAAGAGAAGGGAGGGATGATAGAAGAGAGGGCAGATTGGTGATAGGGGAAATTAGAATGCTTGTTGTATTGTGGGGGCAAGGGGACAAATGGGGAGAAAATTTGGAACCCAAAATTTTGTGAAAATGAATGTAAAAAGTTAAACAAATAAATTTATATTAAAAAATAATAATAAAAATTAAAAGAAAGAAAAAAAAGAATTATATATTCTTTGAAGTGAAACTACCTTCAAATAATTTATTTCAAACTGCTGTTTTGCTATTGAGGAAAAAGGAACATACATAAATGACTTGCTCAAAGCCATATACTTTTTTTAGTAGAGTCTGGACTAGAACATAGTTCAGTTAACTGTCATTCTAAACGTTTTTCAGCCTGTTAATAAATGACTGCACCATGTAAACAGTATTTTAAATGTCAATCTCTTTGCTAGAGATACAAATGCTAAAATAAAACATTCTCTATTATTAAGAAGATCGCATTCTTATTAATTATAAGAAATACATTCAGGTAGAGCCAAAATAGTGGAGTAAGCAAGAAATTAATTAAACTCTTCTATTTTCACCTCCAAATATCCTCAAAATAGCACCCCAAAAGAAATCCTACAATAGTAGACTATCAAAAAATGGGGTGAAACAATATTTTAGTCCAGATAACTAGGATGAATGGCAAGAAAGGTCTGTCTTGCGTAAAATGGGAGCACAATCCATGACAGGAAGTTTCCCAGCAAACCAGCAACAAGATTCACCTCTGCAAACCAGTGGGAGATCCCAAGGCCCACTATGATGCACCAGCACCAGGATGCCCCATGAGTCTTAGCATAGCCAGGGAACCAACAGACTCCGGCTCTGAGAACCACCACATTTTTCAGCAAAGGCCTGGGCAAACAGGTACATATGGCAACTTTAGCAGGTGCCTAATCAAACAGGTAGCTTCCAGTGCCCAGGCTATCACATGCTTCAGTGTAGCTTCAGGGAAATGCAGAAACACTCCACTGCCTTACTGCATGCCAGACACAACCACTGGGTCCCCAGCTCAGCACCAGTTAAGCTATCAGACCCCTACAGCCTCCAGCAGCAGCAGTCAACCTACATCCTTCTGCCTCAGAGCAATAGCAGATACAAGGTCCCCTGGGGATCTCAGGGCAACATCAATGAAAGGCCAGATAAGTAGAGACAGTGCTTCTTCCACTATGTGGACAAAATTTAAATTTAAAAGAAAGGAAAAAGGTCATAAAGTGAAAAACAAACACGAAAAAAAAAATCTGAACATAGAAATTTATTATGGTGACATGAAGAACTGAGACACAAATGCAGAAGAGGATAACAATGTCAAAACACCTATGAGAAAAACCCCAAAGCAAAATGGAAAGTGGTTGAAAGCCTAGAAAGAACTCATGGATGAACTCAAAATAGAATTTAAAAGTCATATAAGAGAGGTAAAAGAAAAACTGAAAGCAGAAGTGGGAACGATGCAAGAGAATTAGGAAAAAAGAGTCAGCATTTTAGAAAAAGAAAATAACTGCTTAAAAAGTAGAATTGGCCAAATAGAAAAGGAGATACAAAAATTCACTGAGGCAAACAAGTCCCTGAACAGTATTTTTGACCAAGAGGGAATAGAAGTACAAAAACCAACTGGGGAAAGCAACTTTTTAAAAGATACAGTTGGACAAGTGGAAGTTTAGGACTTCATGAGACATCATGAATCAATCAAACAAATAAAAAAAGAAGAAAAAATAGAAGAAAATGGGAAATACTTCATTGGAAAAAATAAACAACTGACTTGGAAAATAGATCCAGGAGAGAGAATCTCAGAATAATAATATTAGCTGAAAGGCATTATCAAATGGAGGATCTGGACAGCATCTTTCGGAAATTATCAGGGGAAATTCTCCTGACATCCTGGAACCACAGGGAAAAATTGAAGTAATCAACTGATCAGGTGAGGAAAGAAAACCCAAAATGAAAACACCAAGGAATATTATAGCCATATCTGGTCATAGATCACAGAATCATCAGGTCAAGGAAAAAATACTGCAAGTAACCAGAAAGAAAAAGCTCAAATATATTAATGAATGACAGTCAGGATAACACAGGATTTAGCAATGCTGCAATATTAAAGCATTGGAGGTCAAGGAACAAGATATTCTTGAAGGCAACAAAGGTAGGACTACAATCAAGAATTATCTATCTGGAAAAATTAAGCATGACACTCCAAGGGAAAAATGATCATTCAATGAAGTAGAAGGATTTCAAACTTCTATAAGGAAAAGACCAGAACTGAACAAAATGTTTTGATCTTCAATAGTAGACCCAAGAGAAGCCTAAAAAGGCAAAAAAAGAAAAGAAAACATAAGGAATTCAATAGAGCTGAACAGTTTATATCTTTACACGGGAAGATGATTCTTGTAATTCTTAAAAACTGTGCCACTAATAATACAGCCAGTAGGAATATACATAGAGGATATAGGTAGAAGATGAATTTGATGGAATTACATAAAAATAATTAAGGGACAAGAAAGAGGAGTACATTGGGTGCAGAAGGAAGGGAGAGGTAGAATGGGATAAATTATTTCACATAAAGAGGCACATAAGATCTATTACAATGGAATGAAAGATGGGAGGGTGGATAATGGGTGACACTTGAACCTTACTCTCATCAATATTGGCTTAAAGAGGGAATATTATACAAAATCAGTTTAATATAGAAATTTACCTTAACATACAGCAAAGTAGGAATGGAAGAGATTAAGTAAAGGCAGCAGGGAGAGGAAGGGAAATGCAAAAAAGGGCAGACTGGAGAAAGTGGTAGATATAAGCAAAACACTAGTGTAGAAAAAAGGGTGAAAGGAGAGAGAGAGAGAGGACAAACAGGAAGAAAGATATGATGAAGGGAGATATGTATTTAGTAATCATAACTGTGAATGTGATGAACTCTCCCATAAAAAAGATGAGGATATCAGAATAGATCAAAAACTTGAATCCTACATGTCATTTACAAGAAGCATACTTGAAGTAGAGAGTCACACACAGAGTAAAGGTAAGGGGTTGGGGCAGAATCTATTACGCTTCATCTGAAATAAAAAAAAAAAGCAGGGATTGCAATCCTGATCTCAGACAAAGCAAAAGCAAAAAGAGACATCTTGCTAAAAGGTACCAGAGACAATGAAGTAATATCAATACTAAACATATATGCATCAAGTAGTGCAGTATTCAAATTATTAAGCAAGAAGTTAAGTAATTTACAGATTCATGACAAAAATAAAGAATAAAGAGCATTAAAAGTATAAAACAGGTAATGTTGATTATATTAATCTATTACTAATATTAAATCAAAATTTGATTATACTAAATTATGTTAAATATTAAATTATTATTAAATGAACAAAATGTTAAATAGAATTATTTAAATATCAGAGAGTTCTTTATCTGTTATAAAATATGAATACCATGATCTTGTCAGAATATTTTGTGCATGTGTATGCGTGTGTGCTCTTTAAGACCTGGAGATAGGAGTCAGGAACTGGACCTTACATTGAAAAGTTCCTAGTCATACCAGATCTAAAATTACATTACAAAGCATCAATCATCAAAAGTACTTGATACTGACTAAGAAATTGAGTGGTAGATCAGTAGAAGTGGTGAGGTACACAAGACACAGTAGTCAACCTATAGTAAACCCAAAAAGACTCAAGAAGGAAAATGCTCTGTATAACCAAATAAAGAATTGATGAACTCTGAATGGAGGTTGAAGCATACTTTTTTCACCTACTTTATTCTTTTCAGTGTTTTTTCCTTTTTGATCTGTTTCTTCTTTCACAACTCTGACTGATATGGAAATGTTTCACATAATAGTGCATGTCAAATTGCCCATCAGTTTAGGAAGAGGGGAAAGGAGGGAGGTAGGGAGAAAAATTTAGATCTGATAAAAATGAATGCTTAAAATTGTCTCGACATGTAATGGGGGAAAACACTATTAAAAAAAAAAGAAGCTCACATTCTGTTATAGGTATAACACATACTTTAGTGGTGACCAGGGAAGAGAGCATGAAGGTCAATGGTTTTCAATTTAAAAAAAAAAAGGCATCATATTCCTTACCATGGAGAATCCTAATGCACTATGAGAAACTGGAAGATTTATGTTTCAGTATGAGTTTGAAAGTTTCATAAATTTTATTGGTAAATATGTGCCAAGTATAACCTTTGAGAATCTAGGCAGCCACAAATATTTTGAGTGGAGCCATAAGGCAGTAGATTGCCATGCCCTTTCCATGCACAATGATAATATTGATTGATTCAATAATTATTTCCTGGTCATGGGAGAGAAAGAAGTGAATGTAGGAGGAGGGAGATGATGGAGATGGTTGTGGTGGTAATCCATAAAGAGCAGTAGTACAAATGTTAAGATTCCTGTGCTACTTTTGCTATGATATTCTGATAAAAGTTTGAATGGAATGAAGTATGGTCTGGGGTCATTTAGACAGAAGATAGAGAGGGGTGAGGTGAGGATTCATTCATCTTCCAATTTTAAAACTGAGGAGATTAACTTCCCCTGGATAAGGGAGGAAAACTGAGTATCCAGAGGTCTGCATTAGAGGATCACTGTTGCTGGTAACAAGAGTTAGAGAATGGCAGGGTACATGGAAATATGTCCTCATTCTTGGCCATAGTGTATGGAAGGTTGTTAGTTAAACACCATGGCATGGTGCATAGAGTATTGCACTTGTAGTCACAAACATTTGGGTTCAAATCCTCTCAAAGACACTTAACAGCTGTGTGACTCCAAGAAAGTCACTTAATATCTCTTAATCTCAGTGTCTACATCTAGAAAATGACAACAAAAATTTGTTAAGCAACTAATATGTTCTAGGAACTGTGATAAGCACTGGGGATTCAAATACAAAGGAAAAAAAAACAATCCCTGTTTACATGTAACAATTTCTAATGGGGAGACAGTGAACTAAAACTACTAGTAGGGCATTGGGACCTGTCTATTTTAAGAATTTCATTAACATATATTAAAAATTTATGAACCAGTTAGGTATTTTAATATATTGATAAAGATTTAGAATGATTAGAAAAAAGGTATTTATCTATTTATTTATTGTCCAATAAGTAGGATATTTCATTTTTCTTAGTGTATAGACAAGGTAGGTAGGGCTTTAGAAGCTCTGAGAAGGAGCAGTCAGTCCCACCAGGAGGATAGGTGGTACTACTCACTTCTGTTTCTCTTAGGAGCAAGTGAGAATATTTAAAGCACTTAACAGAGTATCTGGTACTTAATACATACTTAATACTTGTACTATACTGTTCCATTACTTTCCCTATTCAATCTCAGGTCTGCTTCAAAGGGTGGAGCAGAGATATTAGCTGCAACATTGAGATTCCAGGGCTGGCATCAGCAGATGGGCATGCTTACCAAGGGTTCAGACTGAGTTCAATAGCCATTCCATTAATCTCTCTATGTGTCTTTGGAAATTCAGAGGTGAGGTACAGTTGGAAACTTCCTCCTCCATAGCAGGATCCATGGAAGATGATGACAATCAGTGTCATCTCTGGAGGTAGCTACTGAGGCCATCCTTTCAGCTTCAAGACAAGAGCCCCAGGTGGTCAGGGTACACCTAGATACCTACTCTTTCAACCATCCAATGGGCAGGGGTGTACCAGGTTCCAGACTAAGGTTTAGGGCAACCCAATGCTAAAATTGGGAGTAGGTTCATGTCCTTTTCTTGAGTTGGATGGGTCTCTAAATGAAAGCAGGAGACACTTACTAGGGATCTGAGAAAGTGCTGCTATTGTCCCTAAATCTTCCAAAGCTCTCTGGGTCAGTTCAGAATCCTCCACTGGCCTGGCTTTAAGAGCAGTACTGATACGTAAATCTATCAGTATGTACAGAATAAATACTTATTATGTAAAAGTAGTTTGGGAGAAAAATACTAGTAGTTGAGGAGATAAGGATATTTAACCTGGAAAATGGCAGGAAACTTTATCTCAAAGGAAAGAAAGGGATTCTTTGAGGTTATGGGTAATGAGAGAGTATATTTCAGGCATGGGGACAGCCAGTACAAAGGAAAAGATTCATAACTGAAGTCCCATCTGTGAGGAACAGAAAGAGCACCAGATGGCTGGATCATAGAGTAGGCAGAGAGAGAGAGAGAGAGAGAGAGAGAGAGAGAGAGAGAGAGAGAGAGAGAGAGAGAGAGAGAGTAATGAGGTAGGAAAGATAGGTTAGGATTAGGTTGTGAAGGATTTTAAAAACAAACAACGCAGGTTAAATTTTACATTAGAGGAAATAGACACTGGAATTTATTGAAAAGGGTAGTGACATGATCAGATTTGCTCTTAATGAAAATCATTTTGATAGCAGTGTATAAGACAAACTGGAATAGAAAAAGACTTGATGATTACAGATCAATTAGCAGACCATAATGAAGGAGACATGGTGGTAAGGGTTTGAACTAAGTTAGTTACTGCACGAGTTGAGAGAAGGAATTTGATGTGAAAAATGAAGAGGTAAAAGCAGCAACATTTGGCAATTGATTGTATATGTAGAGAGTGAAGTGCAAGGATAACACTGAGGTTAGTAACCAGAGAGTATAGAAGAAACATTGAACAGGAATAAGGAGGTTTGGAAGAGGGGAAAGTTGGGAAAAACAAGAGCTCAAGTTAAGATGTGTGGAGTTTGAGATGTCATGCTAGTTTGAAATGCCTAACAGGAAATTAGTTATATCTGACTGAAGCTCAAGTGAAAACTGAAGAAGATACGTCTGTGAATCATCTATGTGGAGATTACAATTAAACTCAAGACAGCTGCTAAAACTATGAAGAGAGAGTGTGGAAAGAAAGGAAAAAATGGTACAGGGTAGAAATTTGGGAAACTTTCAGGGAACATGATGTTAAATATAAGTCACCAAATGAGACAGAGAGGAAACAAACATAAAGGTAGGTAGGTGTTCAATGTTGAGAAGTCACAAAAACCCAAAGAGGAAAGATTATCTAAGAGGAGATGGAACCAATAGTGTCAAATGCAGTAGATGGGTCAGGAAGAGCTAAGACTAAGAAAAGATCATTGAATAGAGTAAAGTAGAGATAATTTTGGAGAGAATTTCAGTTGAATGGTAATTAGGTGGCCAGATTGAGAAGAGTTGTGGAGTGGGAGGTGTGTAGAAAGTATTTTCTAGGAGTTTTGCTGAGAAAGGGAGGAGACATATATGATGGTAGACAATGCTAACACCTCGTAAAGAGATTTTTTTAAGGATGGAAAGACATGGGCATATTTAAAGTCATTAGAGAGAGAACCAGTAGATAAGTAGAGATTGATGATTATGTTCTGTTGAAAAAGACGGGGAAGGATGGATTAAAGGCTATAGTGAGATTCAAATGAGATGATGTATAGAAAGAGTTCTGTAAACCTTAAAGGGTATATCAACGTCAGCTGTTAGTATTAATGTAATATAACATAATATAATATAAGTGGTAAATATAAAAAATCAGTTAAATGTAAAAAATGTTACCTCTATGGTGAGTATCAACAGCAAGGAGAAACATAAATATGCAGTGTGTGAAGCTTTAGTGCTACAAACACTCAAAAAAAATTCTGGGCTCAAGGACTTCATATTTTATTGGGAGGAGGGATAATACCCTGCATGAGAATAAATTTGTGCTGAGTAAATAGGAAAAAATGCAAGACACTTAGACACAAAATAATCAGTAAGCTACCATGTTAAAAATGATGTTTAAGCTTCATCCCAAAGGCAGTGAGAAAACTTTTTTTTTCAAAAACAGAGTAAGAAATATGGAAGAAAGCTATCAAAAAGGAACAGAAATGGGACCTGGAGTGCCAGAATAGAGACATGAACAATTTGGTAGCACTAAATAGTACAAGAAGGAGAGTAATATATAATGCGGTTGGAAAGATCAATTGGGTCCTACTCGTGAAAGATTTCATAAGTTAAATAAAGGATGCTTTATCTATAAACAACAGGGAGCCACTGTAGATTGGTTGGGTAGGGCTGTCTGATATAATTACTTTACAAAATTTATTTAGCATTCTCCCCAGTTACACATAAAAACAAATTTTCAATATTCATTTTGAAAAGTTTGAGTTTCAAATTCTCTTCCATTGTCCCTCCTGACCTTCCCCACCACTGTGAATGCAACCAATTTATTATAGGTTATACATGTGTAGTCATTTAAAACATATCTATAATAGCCATGTTATGAAAGAAAGAAGAAAAAAGTTAAGAAAAGAAGAAAATAAAGAAAGTATGCTTTTGTTTGAGACACTGTTAGATCTTTCTCTGAGGATGGAGAACAATTTTCATCAAAATTCCTTAGAGTTATATTGGATCATTGTATTGCTGAGAATGGCAAAGTTACTTTGCAGTTGATTATTTTGCAATATTGCTGTTACTTTGTACACAGTACATTTCACTTTGCATCAGCCCATGAAAAGTCTTTCCAGGTTTTTCTGGAAGCATCCTACTCATCATTTCTTATAGTACAATAATATTATATCATACTCTGATACTTCGTGTTCAACCATTTGCCAAGTGATGGGCATTGTTTTAATTTCTAATTCTTTGCCCCCAGAAAAGAGCTGCAATAAATCATTTAGTATATAGATGTCCTTTTCTTTTTTTTAAATCTCTTTTGGGATACAGAGCTAGTAGTGGTATTGTTAACTCAAAGGATATGGACACTTTTATAGCCCTTTGGGCATAGTTCCAAATTGCTCTATACAATGATTGAATCAGTTCATAACTCCACCAACAATGTATTAAAGTCTTATTTTTCCAATATACCCTCCAACACTAGTCATTTGCCTCTTCTCTCTTATTAATCAATCTAATAGATTTGAGGTAGTACCTCAGAATTATTTTAATTTGCATTTCTCTAGTCAATAGTGATTTAGAGTATTTTTTCATATGGCTGTAGATAGCTTTGACTATTTTGTCTGAAAATTGATAATATTTTTTGATCACTTGGGAATGGCTCCTATCTTAATAAATTTAATTCAATTCTCTATATGTTTGAGAAATGAGGCTTTGATCAGAGAAACTTATTTCGAATTTTTTTCACAGTCACCATTGCTAACTGTATTTCCCTCCATTCTAAAATCCTGTTTATTCGATTATTCCTCTCTTTTCACCTTGTCCTTCTTCAAAAGTGTTTTGTTTTTGACTAACCCAATCTGTCCTCCCTTCTATCATCCTCCTCTCCCTCTGCCCTTCTCTTATCCCATTTCCCTCCTACTTTCCTGTAGAGTAAGACAGATTTTTATACCCAACTGTATATATATGTTATTTCATCTTTGAGGAAATTCTGATAAGAGTAAGATTCACTCACTCCAACCCCACTTCCCTTCTCTACCCCTCCATTGAGAAATCTATTTCTTGCCTGTTTTATGAGAAATAATTTGCCCCATTCTACCTCTCCTTCTCTCTTCCTCCAAGTAGAGTTCTCTCTTACCCATTAATATTACTTTTAGGTATCACTCCTTCACATTCAACCTACTCTTCTGCCCTCTGTCTATGCATGCTCCTTTTAACTGCCTTAATAATGAGAAACTTCTTATAAGTTAGCAGTTTTATTTTCCCATGTAAGATTGCAAACAGTTGAATCTTAAGTCCTTAATTATTTCCTTCTCTGGTTTAGCTTTTTATGCTTCTCTTGAGACTTTTATTTGAAAGTCAAATTTTCTGTTTAGCTCTGGTCTTTTCATCAAGAATACTTGAAAGTCTTCTGTCCCATTGAATACCCACTTTTTCCACTGAAGGGTTACACTCAGTTTCACTGGATAGGTGATTATTGGTTGTAATCCTAGCTTCTTCACTCTGTGGATTATCACATTCTAATCCCTCAGATCCTTTATGTAGAAGCTGATAAATCTTGTATTATCCTTACAAGGGCTCCATGATATTTGAGTTGTTTTTTTCTGACTGATTGCAAAAATTTACTCTTGATCTGGGAACTGTAGAATTTGCCTGTGGTATTCCTAGCAGTTTTTATTTTGATATCTTCGTAAAGAGATCATTGGTGAACTCTTTCAATTTCTATTTTTCCCTCTGGCTCTAGAAGAACAGGGCAGTTTTCCTTTTTAATTTCATTAAAGACTATGTCTAACTTCTTTTCTTTCTTTGGTCATGGCTTTCAAGTAGTTCAATAATTTCAACATTATCTGTCTTGGATCTATTTTCCAGATCATTTGTTCTTCCAAAAAGTTATTTCACATTATTTTCTTTTTTTTTTGTAATTTTTAAACTATTTCTTCATTTCTTGAAGTCATTAGCTTCTATTTGCTCCATTCTAATTCTTTAAGGAATTATTTTATTCAATAAGCTTTTGGGCCTTCTTTTCCATTTTTGTCAACTCTTCTTTTTAAATCATTCTTCTCTTGATTGACATTTTTGACCTCTTTTACCATTTGGTCTAGTCTGTTTTTAAGGTATTATTTTCTTCAGTGCTTTTTGTGTCTTCTTTACCAAACTCTTGACTTATTTTTCATATTTTCTTGCACCACTCTCATTTCTCTTTCCAAAGTTTCTTCCACTACTTTTACTTGATTTTCAAAATCCTTTTTGAGCTCTTTCATGGCCTTATTCTTGGTGACTTTGGATGAAGGAGCTTTGACTTTGTTGTCTTCTTCTCAGTGTGTGTTTTGATATTCCTTATCATGACAGTAACTTTCCATACTCAGAAGTTTGCTCATTTTCTCCAGCCTATTATTTGACTTTTAACTTTTTCATTCCTCCTCTTTTTTCTCCAATTGTGTTAATTTGTTATAAGTTTTCAACAATCACTTCCAGGACGGTTCTCAGATCCCTCAACACACAAATGACAAAGACAACTTCAAAGCTAGTGAAAAAAGCTTTTTCATATGGTTAAGAAGGGAGACTGACTCTAAGCAGCAGCAGAATCCATTTCTATAATCCTCAACCTAAAGCCCCTGGGGGAATTGAGCAGCTGATCTGTGTCTGAGCACTGAGTGGTGGGCCAGGGGTGAGGAAGAATGCTGGCTGTAGCTGGTGAAGGCTCTGGAAAGGAAATTATACTTGTAGGTCACAAGCAGAATAGCTTTGGTAGCTCCCAGACCAAAGTATAGGCCAGGAGAAGAGTTAACTCCTCTCCCTTGATTGTGCCACCATGGAGAAACTGAGAACTTACAGGTACCCAGAGTATAGCCCCCTCTTGACAAAGGATTCAAAAGTAAAGTAACTGGATGGGAAAATGCCCAAAAAAGGAGAAAAAATAAAACTATAAAAGGTTACTTTCTTGGTGAACAGATATTTTCTTCTAACCTTTCATATGAGGAAAAACAATGCATAACATCACAGGCCTCCCAAATAAATATGCAGTGGCCTCAGGCCATGGAAGGACACAAAAAGGATTTTGAAAATCAAGTAAGAGAGGTAGAGGGGGGAAGGAGCCAAGATGGAAGAGTAGAAAGACACACTTATGCTAGCTCCGAAGCCACAGCCTATAAAATATCTGTAAAGAAGAACTCCTAACAAATTCTGGAGTGGTGGAAGCCAAAGAACAACAGAGTGGAGGAGATTTCTGTTCCAGAAAGACCTGAAAAACCTTCACCAAAGGTCTGTCATGCACGGGACCAGAGTGGAATCCAGCCCTACCTTGGCCACGAAGCCCCAGGAGGAGCAGATCTGAGCAGGCTTCAGGGACAGAATTTCTGGTGGTCACAGGGGTCTGTCCACCCATAGGCACTGCAGGTCAGTGAGAGAGATTTCTGGGCTGGCCGAGAGGGGAGTGGGGTGTCTCCTTAACGCAGGACCCCTCAGGAGGCAGCAGCAGAGGAAGCAGCAGCCAGAGGCTCCCCGAGAAGGCAAGAGCTCAGCAGGAGCTCCCTTAGGCAAGGTCTCTGCATAAACCCACTGAGGGAACTGAGCCTGGGAGGCAACCCTGCCCCCACCTGAGAACCTGATTTAATCTTACCCTGAATAGCTGCCAGGCTCCTGCTGCTGAAAGCCCTGAGGCTAAGGAGCAGCATTTGAATCTCAGACCCCAAGCACTAGCTGGGCAGATCTAGGCATGGGTGGAGAGGACTCTCAGAAGTCAAGTAACTGGCTGGGAAAATGCCCAGAAAAGGAAAAAAAAAATTAGACCATAGAAAGTTACTTTCTTTGTGACCAGATGTTAGCTCCTTTCCTTTCTAATGAGGAGGAACAATGCTTACCATCAGCTAAAGACATAGGAGTCAAGGCCTCTGTATCCCAAACATCTGAAATAGATATCCAATGGGTTCAGGCCATAGAAGAGCTCAAAAAAGATTTTGAAAATCAAGTTAGACAGGTGGAGGAAAAACTGGGAAGAGAAATGAGAGAGATGCAAGAAAAGCATGAAAAACGGATCAATACCTTGATAAAGGAGACCAAAAAAATGCTGAAGAAAATAACACCTTGAAAAATAGGCTAACTCAATTGTCAAAGAGGTTCAAAAAGTCAATGAGGAGAAGAATGCTTTCAAAAGCAGAATTAGCCAAGTGGAAAAAGAGATTCAAAAGCTCACTGAAGAAAATAGTTCTCTCAAAATTAGAATGGAACAGATGGACTCTAATGACTTT
>JAQQSK010010183.1:0-12784 GCA_028658325.1 Potorous gilbertii | reverse complement strand
CCCTCAAGGAGTTTAACTTGTACAACTTGCACATGAATAACACATATGAAATACAGGGATAGAAATTGGACTTCTGATGTCATTGATATAGAGAACTCCCTCTACTAACACAAGTTGACATCATAGTATTTCATTGTCTTAGGGAGACAATAGAGGTCTGAGAGGCTAAGTGATTTGTCTGAGGACTAATAGCCAGCATGTGGCAGGGACAGGACTTGAACTCAGACCTTCCCAGCTATTCTCTAGAGTTTGTTGCCTCTATACAAAATTATATACACAATATGTACCAGGCAACCTTTTTTTTTTTTGATTGGGGGAGGGCTTAAGTCTCTGAGCAGGGATGAGGAAAGGCTTCATGTAGAAGTGTTTATTTGTACAATATTGAAGGAAACATGGCATTCTGAAAGGTACTAATGAGGAGAGGTCATATCTAGGTTCCAGTTAGTTCAAAAAATGAATCTGATTAACTGATGGCATTATTAGAATTCTTACCGCACGTTTCCCTGGATCAAAACCAATGACCCTATTTTACTTAATCATAACTTTGAATAGGGCAAATTTGACTATATGTGACCATTTCCTAGTATTCACGGTTCAGACTAATCAAGACCTTGCTGTCTTCTTGGCACAGAACCCAGGATAGGCGTAGAAACAGGAGTTAGGCTGTCACATGTAAATAACAGCAGGGGAGATAGTTTGACTGGACAGTAGAGTACTGAAAGGTAGTAATACTGTATAAGGCTTGAAAGGGAGGTTGGGGCCAGAGCAGCTTATTTTTAATTCTGGAAACAATTCAGAGCCATTGGAGTTTATTGAGTAAAGAAGAGACATGATGAGACTTGTACTTTTGAAAAATCACTTTGGCAGCTGTGTGGAAGATATTTTAGAGTGGGGTGAGAGTTGAATGGGGGAGACTAATTAGAAGTACAAAGAAGGAAGTGATGATGAGGGCCTGCACTAGGGTGGTGGTGATGAGAAGTAGGTAACAGGAAGGGATGAAGAACATGTTGTGGATGTAGAAACAAGAAGACATGGCAGATGATTAGGTGGATAAGCTAGGGAAACAGTGTCCTAGTGTCTTTACCAGGAGCCAAGGACAGGCTAGACATAGAATCAAAGTTCTATGACAAAATCCACCCAGAAAACTACACCATACCTAAGGAGAAAATCTTGAGAACTCCAGTAAAATAAACTCCAGGAGTGATGTAATCCATTTGTTGGGGAAGGAGTTCCAAGATTGGTACTATGACAGGATCCAGCCTGCCCAACCCCCACTTAGCACTGGTAAATTAGCTCTAGAGACTTCATGTACTATACATAAGTTTTGGAGCTCCTTTGCATAGAGATGATCATTAAACCCATGGTGGCTAATGAGGTCATTCAGTGAGAAAGTGTAGAGAAAGAATACCAAGTAAATCTCTGCCTCACTTCAACAGGAGTTATGTAACCCTGGGCAAATCAGGTTACCTGACTGTTTCCTTAACTGCAAATGGGGGTCACCTACCTCATAGGGTTGTGGTGTGCATCAAATGTTTGGAAATCATTTAGCATAAGATGGCACATAGTAGGCCCTAAATAAATACTTATATGCCCTTCCTTTCCCTTTCCCTCACTACAACTTCTTTCATTTTTCCTGTTTCTACCCTGGGGGCCAAGCAGAGTCCTCTTCTGTATATCAACCCTAGTAACATTCCAAGAAAACCCCAAGGTTTTTACTTCCTAGGCTAAATATCCCTAATTCCTTCATCTTATCTTTGCATGGCATGATTTTGAGTCCAAACACTGCTTTGGATGATTTCCAGCATGCCAATGTCCTTCCAAAATGTGGCGTTCAGAAGTAAACCTCATACTCTAGAAGCTGTCTGACTAGGGCAGAGGATAATAGAGTTTAAGTAGTGCATTTTCTTATTCTTTATCATTGTAACTCCAGTACCTACCACATAGTAGTTTAATAAATTCTTGTTGATGAAATTGATTGACTATAACCACGTCAGACCTAGACTAGGTCTACTAATACAGCCTAATATAATAGAGAGGCAGCTTGGTGTGGTAAGCAGAAAACCAGTCACACAGTCTGGAAGGCTTAATGCCTATGGCACATGCTGACTGCGTCGCTCTGGACAAATCATTTTAAATTCTTGGTTCCTCAGGCAACCATCTAAGACAAAAAGTTGTGAAATAATTGTAGATCTGCATTGGTACAGGGAATTTCCTCACTAGTTTCTTTGGTTACCATATCACATTGTGTATTGTGTAACAGCATCCAATGGAAGGAGTTGTTCCATTTTTTTGTGTGTTTGTATCACCAATACCTAGCCAAGTGACTGGCACAGAGTAGGGCTTCACTGAGTGCTTATTGAATGGAATTGTTGTTGATTCTTTGGGCTTGCGTTTCACTAAGACCTCTTGTTCTTTTTCCTATGAACCATGCATCTGGCATCCTGTACTTGTTTAGTTGGATTTTTGAAGCCAAGCATAGGGTTGTATATTTATTCCAATTAAATTTCATCTTATTACATTCAACCTATTCTATGAGTTAGGGAATACAAATTTATTAACCCTAACAGCAGGAATGATAATATTTGTTTTAACTGTTGCTACTAATAATAATTCACATTTCTTTTCTTTTTTGGAGGGGGAAAGGCAAGGCAACTGGGGCTAAGTGATTATATATGTATATAATATGGATATGTATATATATAACATGTATGTGTGTATATATGTATATACATATATATATATACATAGTTGGGGCAGCTAGGTGGTATCGTGGATAGAGCAGCAGTGCAGGAGTCAGGAGGACCTGAGTTCAAATCTCACCTCAGATACTTGACACTCCCTAGTCACTTAACCCCAATTGCCTCATCCTGGGTCATCTCCAGTCCTCCTGATGAATATCTGGTCACTGGATCCAGATGGCTTTGGAGGAGAAGTGAGGCTGGTGACTTGCACAGCCCTCTGTCGCTCAAAACAAAGTCAAGTGCAAGTCATGTCATCATTTCTCTGATGGCAAAGGCTTCTTCAGCAACAAAGGACAAACACACACACACACACACACACACACACACACACATATGTAGTTAGTAAGTGTCAAGTGTTTTGAACTCAGATCCTCCTGATTCCTGTGCTGGTGCTCTGTTCACTGCACCATCTAGTTGCTCCCACATTTCTATAGTATTTTAGGTAACATTCTACAGGAACTTACTTTCCTCATAACCACCTTATGAAGTTGGTAAAGGTTTTTTTTTCTATTTTGTTTTGGGGATTCCTTTTTGATGGGGTAAATAGAGGGATTGTCTGGACCTGAGATTCCACTGACATTGGAAATTTCCAGCGTACAATCTGTCTCCACCAATGCAGTTTCAGCAACTCATCTGTAATTTACTTTAGAGAGTTGCCTAGGGAAACTAAGTCAGTAAGCGACTTGACCAAGGTCATACAGTTAATGTGTCTTAAGAAGGACTTAAGCCTAGGTCTTTCTGACTTTAAGCCAGCTGACAGGAGACTGGATATGGAATCAGAGAAACCTGATTTCAAATCCTGTCTCAGTTCCTTGTTTGCTAGGTGACTGTGGGAAAGTTACTTATTCTCTCCCAGACTCACTTCTGATCTATAAAATGAGAATAACTATAGCACCTATCTCAAAGGTTTATTAAGAAGATTAGATGAAATACTATACATAAAGCGCTTATAAGCCTTAAAGTGTTAACACTACCCTACAGAGATTCACAATCTATCGAGCAATACTGCAATCATATTTTAAACCAGGATACTAAATATAAGTGTAAAAAGAATTCAAAAGACACAGATGACACTATGATCTGACATAGTCAGAGAAAGACCTCATGAAGAAGGTAGGACTTGACTTAGATCTTGGAAAATGAAAAGAATTTGGGTAAGTAAAAAGGGAAAGTCTACTCAAAAGCTAGAGGAAGAACGTAAACGATGTCAAGTGGAGAGTTATCACAGAACCTTTAAAGGAAGAAAGTAGCCAAGTCTGACTGGAATGGGCGGGGCGGTAGAAAATAATGGGAAATGAGCTTGGAAAGGGAGAACCCAGATTACGACCTATATCATTTGAAACAGACCATATTAATGTATGTCTTGTATGTAATTAATGTAGACTTGTATATCTATACAAGTTCTTAGAGTCAATGGAATAAAGATAGCCTGTTCTGAATGGACAATCAGCTGACACACACGCGTGTATAATGGATGACTAGTTCCAATGTTGCAGAATATTTTCATGACTTTATAGCTGACTTTAATATTAGTACTATTATTATTGTGAAGCAACTTTGGTTAGGGCAACTTTAAAAGAAGCATGTTAACAACAGCTAGCATTTATATAATGGTTTAAGGCATATAAAGTGTTTTACGAATACGCTCTCATTCTATCCTCACAATAATTCTGGGATGAAGGGCTATTGTTATTTCTATTTTACATATCAGGAAACTGAAGCAGGCAGAGGTTAAATGATTTGCCCAGGGTCACTTAGCTAGTGTCTGAGGCCAAAGTTGAACGCAGGCATTCCTGATTCCAGTCCCAACACTCTGTACAATACACTGCTTAGCTACCTTGAAGTCCTCCCTTTTGATAGATAGGTATAGATACGAATAAATTCAACTTAACAACCATTTACAGAGTGACTTCCTTGTGCATGCTACTGCGCTAATTACAAAAGTATATCCAAAGTTTAGATAAAACATGGTCCTTGTCTTCATGGATCTTACAGTGTAGTGAAATTACTACACTGGAGGGATTAGAAATGAGTAGTGATGCTCAATTTCATTCAACAAAATTTTATTCATTTATTTTAAAGATATATTTCCACATTAATCACTATGTGAAAGAAGAAATAGAACAAAAGGGAAAAAAAGACATGAAACAAAGAAAGTACAAATAGTCTGCTTCCATCTGCATTCAGACTCCAGAGTTCTTTCTCTGGATGTGGATAACATGAGACTTTTGGAATTGTCTTAAATCATTGCATTGCTGAGAAGAGCTAAGTCTACCACAGTCAACAAATTTTTATTAAGTTCATCATGTTTTTAAAAACACCCCATTCCTGTCCACAAAGCATGTACAAGCTAAAGGTGAGGGGTTGGGGGATGGAAATTTATACCTAAATAAATTTGATACAAAATAGAATGTGTTGGGAGGGAAGGAAGGATCCACACAGAGTGCTCTAGGAAAATTGGAGACCAAAATTATTGTCTTTAGTTGGGGGAAACACAGGAGACTTCGTGGAAGAGGTGGCTCCTGAAATAGTCTTGAAAGAAGGATTTCAACACAGAGAGACAGATAAGAAGGGAATGCATCCCAGGCTTGGGGGATGGAATGCATGAATTCACAGAGGTGGAGGAGTTCAAAAGAAATCAGAGAACACCTGTTAGGCCAGTTTGGTTGGAAAACAGAGTATGCAAGAGGAGTTATTTGAAATAGGCATAAAGTAGATTAGATTCAGATTGTAGTGTGCCTTGAAAATGTTAAGTACTGAGGTGTTTGTCTTTTTTTCCTATAGTCAACAGAGGATCTCTGAAGGTTTTCTGAGTTTTACTATTATGTCTCAACTGCCATTCTAGACCTCTCACTTTAGAACTTCCCTCAACGCCTTGGTCTTCCTCACCCTGGAATATTCCTCCTTAGTTCTAGCCCCCTTTTCCTACTGGTGAGTTCTTCCCCAGAACTTGCATTTTGGGGAGGTGTCCAGGCTGGCCACACCCCCATGCCATCTGAGTCCCAGGAACTTCTTTGTCTTGGAAACATCCTATCCCCTGTGGTTATTTCACCATGGAATATCTCTTGACAAAACTCACCCCTCTACTCCTATTGGTGAGTTCCTCATGGATCCTCCATTTTTTTCAAGGACATAGGCCAGCCTGAGTTTTCATTCTCCTCCTGGCCCCATTCCTGACTTTCTCTATTTCAAAGCCACATTTTTCCCCTCCTCTCCCAACCCTTTTCAGCTTCCTTTTGTGTGTTGTCTGCTTGAGGGCAGGGACCATTTTTTTTTTTTTTGCTTATTTGTGTATATTCTCCCACCCCCTTTAGCAAAATGCCTGCTACATGGTAAGAACTTAATTAATGTTTGTTTCCTCACCTTGCCTTTGTGAGCAATGGATTGACATAGTCAGACTTGTGCATTAGGAAGATTATTTGGATGTCTGTGTTAAGGATGGGTCATTTCAACATGAAGTGCCCATGGTAAGTATACACAAAAAACCCACTATGAAGATAATTAAAGCTTACATGCCAATATCTGTTGCCCAGATTGAAGAGTTAGTAACTCTACAATGAACATGATGGGAGTCCTTCACATCAAATCAATGTATATTTTTAATACTTGGTGCCTTCAAAGTAAATGTTGGCACAGAAAAATGGCAGACAGTGCAGGACAGTAAACAATCATCAGCTCTAGAGTCATACCACCTGGGTTTAAATCCCTCCTGTGATACTTCTATTTCCTCGTTCATATAATAAGGAGTTAGGCTAGGCTGAAGCCTCTGAGGTTCTTCCAACTTTTAGGATGTGATCCTATTTTGGAGAATGTAGTTCAGGTCTTAGAAATTGAAGAAGTTCAAGGCTTATAAATTGCTTAGAAGATTCTCTATATCATGAATATTTTCTTCGGGAAAAAATAGTTAGAAGACAATGAACATGGTAAACATCAAACAGCATCCCATACACTCAAGAAAGAAACTGTATCCTAACAGACAGGAAACAACTTGTTATTGATGTGAGTCATTTCCAAATCAATTGTCCAGATAGTCAGACCACTGACTAATTCATGGGTGGGGCATCTGTGGCCTTGAGGCTACATGGTGCCTTCTAGGTCCTCAAGTGTGGCCTTTTGACTGAATCTAAAATGAATTCTTTTATTAAGGGGTTTTGTTCTGTGAAGTTTGGATTCAGTCAAAGGGCTGTACCTGAGGACCTACAGGGCCACCTGTGGCCTGGAGGCTGAAGGTTTCCCACCCCTGGATTAGTTTAGACAAAGACCAAAATCACCATCAAATTAGAAAAAAGACTAAAAATGAGAAAACAGTGCAAATAAGGGCAACAGCTTCCACCTGACCCATTCTAAGAAGGTTACACCAGGATGTGGGAAATGTAAAAAGGTAAAGGATACTGATATGAGTTATCACCATTCCTTGCAAAAGTTTACCTGATATAAACCAGTCACCACAATGAAGTTGCTTAAAGAGCCCATTAACTGATTTAGCCAGCAAACACCTGAGGTCTTTGCCAAGCAAAGTGAGATGGCAGTCAATGATAACACAGATTTAGAATATAAACTAATTTGTAAAATACTGCAGAGCAGAATGGTCAGGGGTTTATAAGCACTATCGCCTTGCAAAATAGTTAAAGTAGTATGAAGAAAAGCCAACAAAATGCTTCACAGTAGACTCATCTCATAAAGGTTCATATGTGAAAATGGCAAGAAAATAATCAATAGAAAAATGGAATGAATTTGTCAGTGTTTTTTTGTTTTGTATATTTTGGATGTAACCTACCTATTATTTCATTGGTAGAGAGAAGTCTTGGAAAGGAAACTCCTACTCTCCATGCAGGCTGGCAGTTGTTCTTCAACTCTGAGTTTTGGAGAGTTGCATGGGTCACTGAGAAGAAGACCCACTGAGAAGACCTCCCCAGAACCTGTACATATAATTGGTAGAACTTGAACCTATAATCTCTTAACTCCAAGGCAGTTTCTCTGTCTGCCTTACCACACTACTTCTTCTCAGTGGAACAAATACAACAGGATCCTGATGTGTTCATTATTTTTTGATAACCTACACACATGTGCACGCAGGCACACGTACACCCACACCCACCCACACCCATACCCACACACACAAGTATCTGACCACCTAGCACAAATTACACCTTTAAAAGCTCTTCTCTAACAAGAAATCTCTCATGCATATATTAATATTATACAAGATTCCTTGATAATGCAATCCCAGAATAACTTTATGTAATGATGCTCTGATTATTAATGTGAAGGGAGGTGTGAAATATAGAGATATATGCTTGACAAATATATTTTCAACTCTTATGGAGAATATCTTTGTGTAAGGTCCAAATAGGAAAGAGTCTCTCTAAGTGGTAGTCTTCTACTTCCGTATGTGGATAACATGAAACTGAAACTAATTATACCAAGCTGCAGATTATCACACTTTCTCATTTTGATCCATAGTCATCATGTCATAAATTTAGAACTAGAATATACCTCTGAAGTAATTTGGTACAGTCCCTGTCATTTTACAGATAATGAAACTGAGTCCCAGAGAAATAATGTAATACCTGTATTTGCACTCAGGTTCTTTGACTCCAAATCCATTGTTTCTTCTACTCAACCACTATGTCTTTATGATTATTCAAAAAAGATCAGTCCAACAATCCACATAGGAAAAAGCAAAATGGGTGAAAAAAAATGTGACTGTTTTTAGATCATGCCATATAGTAGAATGTACTTCTAATATTAAGCAAGTACCTTTGAGAGAGGCACTCCAGATAGAAAATGGATGGATAATAGCTCTAGCTCTCAGAACTAAGAAGGAAGATGAAAGTGAATTGAATTGCATTTAGGAAACTTTGCAGTGCTTTTAATAATTCCAAACTGGAAAAAAAACCCCCACATATTTTCAACCCAAATATTTCCCTAACTGTACAGTGACAGGTCTTTGGAAAACCACTATGGCAGAACAATTCCAACTGTGGATGAATCAAATGGCACTAGAGAGATGCATGGTGGACATAAGTAGACTAGTGAATACTGAAGGAAAGGATTAACTAAGTGAAACATGAAAATCTAGCAAACATACTTCATTTATAATGGGAATAGAAATCTTAATACTAATTTCAAAGTTTTGGGATGCATAGGTATTCCTAAAGAAAGGATGGCAATGGGTTACCAAGTAACTGGTTTGTAGCCTAGACTCAATAGGGTTTACTATGAACTCACTGGAGAAGAGTAAAGGGAAATCAAGAAGAGAAAGTAGGAAAAGAGTAGAGCCAAATTTCAGGTCTTCTTTTCAAATAGAAGGAAAGAAAAGATAGTGAAAGAATAGAGAGCAGAAGACTAGGGTCTTCCTGCCTCATCCACTGTAGTTCTGTCTGAGAACATGGTCCTAGAAACATATCTCCTTGTCTTTTCCTCAATGCTCATCTAGAAGAGCTAGAGACATCTCATCTTCTGCATTCCAAGCTCTGCCAGAGAGGTCAGTGGAGGTGCCTCTCTCAAAGGAGGAAGTCAGTTTTCAGTTCTCTCCTCATTGCAGTCATCATGACTCATTAGAGACTATTTTCCAGGTTGAAGCAGATCAGAGGAAGGACCAGGTATTATGCCCTGACATTTCAAATAGCTAGAAGGAGTCAAGTTACATTAGAGTATTGGCAAGGCTGGTTGAGCAGGCATGTTTCCAACACCTGTTGGTGGGTGGATGATACCAGTCATCATGCTCATAACATTATAGCTAAGCAGGTAGGCATCTAATAATATAGAAGGTCTATGGTCTTCATTAATGCAGGGAATGCCCACATTGATGAGATCACAAATCTACTTAAGCAGTGAAGTGTGGAGGGAGGAATGGATTGGAGAAGGTAGAGAACAGATCTCAAGAGATCTGCTGGCTATTAATGGCAGTCTAGGCAAGAGGTGATGAGGGTCTGAAATAAATCTGAATTGAATTGAACACATCTATCTTTGTTCCTAAGACCAGCATGGTTTTATTAAGAACAAGTCAAGCCAGATTAACCTCATTTCTTTTTTTGCCAGGGTTACTAGACTAGTAGATCCAGTGATTAGCTCAGACATAGCATATCTGGGTTTTAGCAAAGCTTTAGACAAAGTCTCCCTGTGAGCAAGATGGAAAGATGTGAACTAAATGAAAAAAAAAAACTGATTCAATTTAGAAGTGATTTAATAATAAGAACCCCAAAGTGTACTTATTGATAGACTAATGCTTACTTGGAGGGAGGTCTTTAGTGGAGTAACCTGAAGATCTGTTCTTCTGCTATTTGACATTTTTATCAATCAGTGATTTGAAGACAAAAATGATCTGCTTATCAAATTTGAAAATTCTACAATGCTGGGGGAAAGGGAGGTGATAATATGACAACCAGGATGCCCAAAGATTTTAAAAGTTTAGGTTGATGGACTTGAATCAAAGAAGATGGAATGTAATAGTGATAAATATTAATGTGACTTTTTTGTTTAAAAAAAATGTGCAGAAGTACAAGATGGGGAAGGCATAGTTAGATAAGTATTCATGTGAAAAGAATCAGTTCATTTTAGTGAACGACAAGCTCAAAAGTGTGACACGGCTACCAACATTTTAAAGAAATTTTGCCATCCTTTACTTTGCTTTCCTATATATTTTCCATTTTATCACTGCCTAAGGCCTCTCACAAAAGAAGGAAAATAAAAGGAAACAAAATGGAAGAAAGGAAAAAAATTATATAAAACTACAACTTATCAAAAAAGTCAGACATTATATTCAATATTCCACACTTGTGATTCCTCCCACTTAACCCTCTTCCTCTACTTTTGCAAAGAAGCAAAGGGAACTTCATCTTCTCTGGAATCGAGATTGGTCATTTTAAATTCAAAACATTCAGTTTGGATTCTTTTGTGGTTGTTTTATATGACTACATCGTTGTGATTGAGAATATTGTTTTCTGGTTTTATTGAAATCACTTTGCATCTGTTTTTATGTTTTTCCTTTTTTTCTGTATTCATCATATTCATCCTCTCTTAAAATACAATTATTGCTCATTATGTTTATGCACTGCAGCTTGTTTAGTAATTACCCAGTCGGTGAGTACCTTGTTTCTAGTTCTTTGTTGCTACAAAAAATGATGCTACAAATATTTTGGGGATTTTTTGTGGGTCACTGACTTCTTTGGAACATATGTCTAACACTGGAATCTCTGTGTCCAAAGATAGAGGCACAGTCACATTTTAGTGACTTTATTTCCATAACTCTAAATTGCTTTCCAGAATAATTATGCCATTTTAGAGCTGTACCACTAGAAATGTGTTAGTATGCTCATCTTTCTAAAACCCTTTCAATACTGATTATTCCCCAAATTTTGATAGGGGTCTTATCATTAGCATTGTCCTTTGTGTAATTATCCACTTTTTTATGATTTGTTCTTTGACCCTCTCATAATTTTGGGTTTCATTATTAAATCTTCATTTAGATCTATGTATCTTCAATTTGCTTCCTAAACTGATTAGTATTTTAATTTTGTTGTGGATTGTAAAAGACACATTTAGTATTTCTTTTTTACTTAGTATTATATAATATTACATATATTATATAACATAAGTATGTATAATAATTAATATTATGATTTTTGGAATTATTCTTTGCCTTAATACATAGTCCATTTTTGTAAAAGTGCCATGTAGTGCTGAAAAAAATATGTATGGCTTTTAATGGTCCTGTTCAGAAAGTGCCATAAATATTTTATCTACATGTTTGTACCCAGTTCAAAATCTACTGGTCTAGATTATTTTGAGATTTATAAAATTGATAAAATTAATTTTTTAAAAAATTTATTTATTTCTTTTTAAGTTTTCAACATTTCATTTCCACAAAATTTTGAGTTCCAAATTTCCTCCCCATCTCTCCCCTTCCCCCACCCCAAAACACCAAGCATTCTAATTACCCTGACCACCAATCTGCCCTTCCTGCTAACATTCCTGTCTTCCCTTATCCCTATCTTCTCTTTTGTCCTGGAGGGCAAGATAAATTTCTATCCCCCATTACCCATATTTCTTATTTCCCAGTTGTATGCAAGAACAAAAAACTTTGAGTTTCAACTTCTCTTCCTTCCTCCCTTCCCATGCATCCCCATTGGGAAGGCAAGCAATTCAATATAGGCTACATATGTGTAGTTTTGCAAATGACTTCCATAATAGTCATGATGTGTAAGACTAACTATATTTTCCTCCATCCTATTATGCCCCCCATTTCTTCTATTCTCTCTTTTCACCATCTCTCCCCAAGAGTGTTGGCTTCTAATTGCTCCCTCCTCCCATTGCCCTCCCTTCCATCATCCCCCCCACCTTGCTTATCCTCTTTTCCCCCATTTTTCTGTATTGTATGATAGATTTTCATACCAAAATGAGTGTGCATTTTATTCCTTCCTTGAGTCAAATGTGATGAGAGTAAGCTTCACACTTTCCCTTTCACCTTTCCCCTTTCTCTCTCCATTGAAAAGTCTTTTTCTTGCCTCTTTTATGAAAGATAATTTGACCCATTCCATTTCTCCTCCTAATATATTCCTCTCTCACCCCTTTATTTTATTTTTATAGATATGATCCCTTCCTATTCAACTCACCCTTTGCTCTCTGTCTCTGTGTCTCTGTGTGTGTGTGTATAATCCCACCAACTACCCAGATACTGAAAAAAGTTTCAAGAGTTACAAATATTGTCTTATGTCACCAGTTCAACCAGTAAGTCCCTTATGATTTTTCTTTCCTGTTACCTTTTCATGCTTTCTTGATTCTTGTGTTTGAAAGTCAAATTTTCTTTTCAGCTCTGGTCTTTTCATCAAGAATGATTGAAAGTCCTCTATTTCATTGAAAGACCATTTCCCCCCCTGAAGTAATATACTCAGTTTTGTTGGGTAGGTGATTCTTGGTTTTAGTCCTAGTTCCTTTGACTTCTGGAATATCATATTCCAAGACCTTCAGTCCCTTAATGCAGAAGCTGCTAGATCTTGTGTTATCCTGATTGTATTTCCACAATACTCAAATTGTTTCTT
>JAQQSK010010182.1:0-12785 GCA_028658325.1 Potorous gilbertii | reverse complement strand
AGCAAAATGCCTTCCACACTCAGAGAAAGAAATATGGAAGTCATTCGCAGAATGTAGCAGATCATGTTTGTGTGTGTGGGTTTTAGTGTATTATGTTTTGATTTGTTATATGATTTCTTCCACCTATGTCAGTGTGACTACATAACATCACTATAGTGAAAATATGCTCAATAGGAAAGTATATGTCAAACCTATACAGAATTGTATGCTGTCATGGGGAGGGAGGGGGGTAGGGGCTGGAAGGTGTGGGGGTATAAAATCTTAATTTTAAGGAAGTGATTGTAGAACATTTATAAATAAATAAAATAAAAATTAAAAAATAAAGAGTGCTTGTGGGTACTCCCAGACGAGAGTGCAGACCAGGAGAGGAGTAAACACCTCTCCTTTAATTGTGCTACTTTGGAGAAACCGAGAACTTACAGGTCCCCAGGGTATACCCCCTCTTGACAACGACTCAAAAGTCAAGTAACTGGCTGGGAAAATGACCCAAGAATGCAAAATAAAAAAAAAATAAGACTATACAAGTCTACTTTCTTGATGAACAGATATTTTCTTCCATTCTTCCAGATGAGGAAGAACAATGCATACCATCAGAGGAAGACCTAAAGGTCAAGACTTCTGTATTTGAAACCTTCCAAATAAATATGCAATGGTTTCAGGCCATGGAAGACCTCAAAAAGTATTTTGAAAATCAAATAAGAGAGGGGAGGAAAAATTGGAAAAGAAATGAAAGAAATGTAAGAAAATCATGAAAAGTGAGTCAATACCTTGATAAAGGAGACCCAAAAAAATGCTGAAGAAAATTCCTTAAAAATAGGCTAACTCAATTGGCAAAAGAGGTCCAAAATGTCAATGAGGAGACGAATGCTTTAAAAAGCAGAATGAGTCAAATGGAAAAGGAGGTTCAAAAGCTCACTGAAGAAAATAGCTCTTTAAAAATTAGAATGGAGCAAATAGAAGCTATTGACTTTATGAGAAATCGAGAAATTACAAAACAAAACCAAAAGAATGGAAAAATGGAAGATAATGTGAAATATCTCATTGGAAAAACAACTGACCTGGAAAATAGATCCAGGAGAGACATTTTAAAAATTATGGGACTACCTGAAAGCCATGATCAAAAAGAGAGCCTCAACACATCTTTCATGAAATTATCAAGGAAAACTGCCCTGATATTCTAGAACCAGAGGGCAAAATAAATATTGAAATAATTCACCTCTTGAAAGAGATCCAATAAGAGAAACTCTTATTGAATATTATAGCCAAATTCCAGAGTTCCCAGGTGAAGGGGAAAACATTGCAAGTGGCTAGAAAGAAGCAATCCCAGTATTGTAGAAATACAATCATGATAACACAAGATCTAGCATCTTCTACATGAAGGTATTAAAGGGCCTGGAATATGATATTCCAAAATTCAAAAGAACTAGGATTAAAACTAATAACCACCTACCCAGAAAAATTGTGTATAATATTTCTGGGGGAAAAATGGTCATTCAGTGGAAGAGAGGACTTTCTTGATGAAAAGACTAGAGCTGAATAGAAGATCTGACTTTCAAACACAAGAATCAAAATAAACATGAAAAGGTAAACATGAAAGAAAATGATAAGGGACTTACTAAGTTGAACTGTTTACACTCCTATACAGAAAGATAATATTTGTAACTCTTGAGACTTTTCTCAGTATTTGGGTAGTTAAAGGGATTATATACTTAGAGATGGAGGGCACAGGGTGATTTGGATAGGAGGGGATGATATCTAAAAAAATAAAATTAAGGGGTGAAAGAGGAATGTATTGGGAGGAGAAAGGGAGAAATGGAATGGGGCAAATTTCTCTCATTCAAAAAGTATAATCCAAAGCTTCTTTCAAGGCTCAAATGCAAGGCCTCTTGATTCCTCAGTTAAGGGTCTTTTTTCCAAATCTCTGATTATTTTCTCCTATAGATAGTTTTCTATGAGCATATTCTATCAGTAGAATGCAACATCTTAAGGACAAACAATATCTTTCATGCCAGTGCATTCACAGCACTAAAAACAATACCTGGCACATGGCAGGTGCTTAATAAACATGTGTTGATTTATTGATTTAATACATTTGGTGACATAATGGCAGGATAATCACAATGTCAAAATTAGATTATATCTCCAACTTGAGGTTTTTAGGTCCTCTTTGGAATCTGTCAAGCATTTCAGATAGCAAATATTTGGTCAATGAATCATCTAGCTTACATGCTATTATGTGGCCCCCACCCCAAGGAGGGTCAAACATTTTTCTTTTGACCTGCTAAAATCAAATATACTCTGAAAGGTTCTCCCTTTGTGTTTGGGGAAAGATGAATTCTCCATAGTGATATGCTACTTTTGAGGATCAGAAAAATGTGGGTGTTCCTTAAGAGATACTGAATACAGATGCCTTCATTGTTAAAAATATGCCAAAATTGTCACTCTCTAAACATCTGGACTATGATTGCAATGAGGACCAAGAGAGTTAGAGGTTTTAAGATTAAAGTCCATGGACCCTGATAAGCAAAAGCTCTTGCTTTAATTTTTTTGTTGGAGTTATTAAGGGAAGTAGCCAGATTAACATACTTATCTTCCATACTTTATTCTCCTGAAGCTGGCCAAATGATTATAGCCTTTTAAATGAAATCATGAGCTCAGTAACTGGCAGCATCATGCATACATATCAGGATTAACTTAATTGTATTACTAGGAATTACTGAAGCATTTGAACCAGCCAAAGGATCAGGAATTTTTTAAAGAGGGTTAAAACACGTATATGTTCAGATTGGGCCAGTTTCAGGCTACAAAGGATGAGGAAATTAACGAAGAATAAATGCTTCAGTGCCATGCAAAAAATGAGACAACCTTGCCAACATAATTCTAAATGCTCTAAAACTGTCAAAGATAGACATAATTTTGGTCAATGACAAACTGAATTATCCAAACAGTGAAGTTCAGCAATGAAGAAAAATATTCCTGTAATTTTACTGTTTAGTTTCCTATAAAAAAAATAAGTGTTATATTTGGGATGGGGATGGTGATGATGGTCATTGGCAATTATACTACCAGGGTGTGGGGGACTGAATGAGGCAAAGTCACAAGTGCAGCTGACTACAGAATAAAGGAAATGCATCTAGAACCTCAATTACAGTCCAAGAAACTTCCCTTCTATCATTCAAATTATTGTTCCATTCTGAAGACAACATATTGAACTGGCAATTATAAGAATGAGTTCTTGTTGATTACCTCAATACATCATTGCATTGGCAAAAACTCTTTCAGTAATCAATAACTGAGTTTTCCCCAAGCCAAAATACTAGTAATTCTACTCACTGATGACATCTGTCATCTATGGAACTAAAAGTTAAAGTTATCCTGCTTTACTTTTACCCTTCTTTCAGGCAGCAACTTATTCAGTTCAGATCTATACTTCTGTTTCATTATCCCTGAAACAAAGAGGGAAAAATGTGTTCTTAGAATATAACAGGAAATCATGAAGTTTTGTGAGATGATTTAAAATGTTTTCATCCCTTTGATTAAAAAGACTGAATATAAATACAAAGTCTGATTATAAATGACAGGAAAAAAATGGAAGAAGATTGAAGAATTGGGAATTATTTGGTGAATCATGGACAAAAACACCTACCAGATGTAAAAGCTGTTGCAAATTAGCTGAAGGAGAGCTATGAGTTGAAGAGGAGACAGAAACATCAGAAAGAACTTTTAGTCACAGTTCAGTATTTATGGGTTTTACAGGGGGGGTGAGGCAGAGTGAGATTAGTCAAACTTGTCTAAATTCACTTAAAAGTAATACCATGTGGTCTAAAATAAGCTATGGAACAATGATGCTTGAAAATTATTAAATGGAAAAAACTGCCTTGATGATACATAAGGATGGATAAGTAAGGCTCTATGATCTTATTCATGGTGGAATCAACTTTAACCACCTAGATTACAGTCCAACTATACTTATCCATCTTTGTTCTTCTTGTTTTTAAGGTAGCAACTGTTTTTGTATGTATACACACATGAATATACATGCATGTGAAGTCCATACCTGTCTGTAACATGTCCTCAACATGCAATGAGTTGTAAACATGTGTATATGCATACACATGTTTGTATGTGCATGTGTGTATGCATATATACACATATATTGGTGTGTACTTAATTGCTTATACTTAAATAGATTTTGTATCTCAAAGATTCTAGTTCACTCCAAAGATGCAAATGGCAACCTAGACATGCCTGTTCATCCTGTGTGACTCCAGCCTCTCTTCTCCCAAAGGTTTGTCACAAAGGGTCCACACAAAATTCTAGAAGCCATCTTCCCTTTCTACTGACATCACATGCAACCCAGTGGAGTATTCTGTCCATCAACTTACATACATATAACACATACTTATATGCATACATACATGCATATAACGAATATCCTATATATAAATAAATATATATGTAAAAACTGAAAGCAAAATTAAAGGCACTGAAAATCAATTAATTTATGAAGTTCTTTCACAGCTTTTTAAGCTGTGAAAGAATTTAATAAATTGATTTTTCAGTATTTCACATTTATGTGACACTTTAAAGTTTGTATAGTGCTTACTTTTTAAATTAAGCACTAGGGTCAGTCTAATTCTGTCCATTTGTTAAAAAATTGAGGAAATTGAAAATCAGAGAATTTCAAAACCACACAGTAAATAAGATTCAGAGTTAAAATTCCGGTTCAGCTGGACATGATTCAAGATCCAGCATTCTGATGTATTATTATTCCTTCCTTCCTTCCTTCCATATAAAACCCATTGATCTACCTATCAACTTAATATAACTCCTCCCAGTATACACACACACACACACACACACACACACACACTTGTGTATCTATTTAGTAAAATATAAGTCATATTTAAAACTTCTTTATTCTCTGCAATTAGTTCTGAAAGATATCCATTTCATTTTCAAGAGGTGTAACATTTGAATTCATGTCATATCTATATACAATACTGGCAGCAGACTTGAAAACTCAGAACATGCATTCACTGAGACATATATGTAAGTTTCATATGTGTGTATATAAACTATAAGTGTATATATAACATAAGTATACATTATGGATATATATGATTACTATTTTTAAAACCTAATATTCCATGGCTGATAACTTGTTATAGAAAAGGGAAACCAGCTAGCAGGTGGTATTAAAAACCAGCATTACCATAGCAGAGTAGTCACAAGAAAATATAACGTACATTCAAAGATAATTTTTAAAAGATCGCATTTAGTATTTTAAAAGTTTGAAAGGCTCAAGAAAATGAAAATAATTATAAAGATGGTTTCATATAAATCATTCGCTATCGCTAAATATCAGGAAATCCAAACAGGCTTGTCAGCAGTACTCATTTGGATGCGACATATTCTTGCATTAAATGTACTTTCTGCAACAGACCTGGAGGATGTGAGTAAAGCTAAGAATTTTACACTGATGGGAAAAAGGCAGCTCTGCACAGCAGGTAGGAAGATACACATTAACTGTTCACTAAGTAGCTCTTGATCAGGAAGGATCATTGCTAAGTGGCTCTCAAAGAGGAGAGATCATCACTGTCTTTCTCCAAGAGGGTGCAGCTGCATAGCTACTGCAGCATCTTATTAAGCAGAGGTTCCTAACCCAAAGTCTAAGGTAGGGAAATTTAAAAGCAGTCAGTGTAGCAAGTAATTGAATAGATTGTTAACGCATATCAAATAGGCAGATTGGTGTCAACAAAGAAAAGGAAAAGAATAGCCACTAAGAGAATTCAAGCATAGAACAAAATGGGATTAGATTAATTTAAGAATGTGATACCCTTCAACCATATTTCTATCTTGATATGATCTCTATGTGGGTATCAATAACTATGGGGAAACTGTGTTACATAAAGAACTAGATTGGCTCTTCAGAATGAATGAATAGGAAAGGGAACAGATAACATGTACTCTGTCTCTGTGTCTATCTCTCTTGACTCACAAAGATCCTTCTGCAAGGATCCTACCTATTCCTTGATTAAAGAGAAAAACTTAAGCTCCCAAGCTAACCCTTCCTGGCTGGTATAGCGTTAAATGTTAGGAAACTTTCCTCATAAAAAAGCTGAATCTATGTCTCTGTAACTTGTACCTGTTGCCCTTAACATTGTCTTCTGGGGCTAGGCAGTGTAGCTAATACATCTACAAACACATAGCTGTCCCCCATTTCTACAGACTGCATATATTCAGCCTCTTCAACTGATCTGCTTCTATCATGGTCTCCAGTCTTTCCATTATTCAGTTTGGCTTCCTCTCCAGCTTATCAATGTCCTTCCAAAGATGTGGTTCTCAAACTAAACACAAGAGTCTGGAAGTCTGAAGAGAGAGGAGAATAGTGGAACTATCTTCTTTCTTGTCACAGACATTATGCCTCTCATAACCAAGTCTAAAATCATGTTTGCTTTTTTTTGCCTGCCATATTGTGATACTGACATATACTAATTTTGCATTACAATAAACCCATAGATCTTTTCTTTCAGAGGAACTCCTGTCTAGTCATACCTCTCTCATTTTATTAAATAAAGATATGTATATATGTATTACACATATTTTGTGTATTACACAAATATGTGTGTATTAACACATGCATACATACATATGTGTGTATTTAACTCATTTTAAGTATAGGGGAAATATCATTGCCCTTAAGATACATGGCTAAGTTGCTCTGAGATCCAATCTTGGAAAATCCCAAGCATATAGGGGAAGGCTCTACTCGCAATCTAAATTTACATCTTTCTAATTGAAGAAAAATCAAGGTACTAGAAATATTTGGGTAACAAAACAATGAATTATGTTACAATGGTCATGACTGTATAGATCTCAGGAGTAAAATCTGGGGTAAAAGGAGATCTTTTCTTTAGATTTCCCTTATTCCCAGAGTAGGTAGGTACCCTGGTGGCATCACCTTGGACAGGAGTAGGGAACTTTGCAACTTTGAGGTCACATGTGGCCACCTAGGCTTTTGAGTATGGCCTTTTGACTAAGTCCAAGTTTTACTGAACAAATCCTTTTACTTAAGGGGATTTTGTTCTGTGAACTTTGGATTCAGCTAAAAGACAGCATTTGAGTACCTAGACGACCACATGTGGCCGAGGCTGCAGGTTCTCCACCCCTGGTCTTGGATATTTTGCTCAGTGATACATGTAGAGTTAAAGGAAAATCTCGATATCGCCTTCTTTGCAACATCTCAGTCAGTCTCTCAGTAAGCAGTGCTTAGTGTGTCACAGGTACTGTGCTGAAGGTCACAGCAGGCAAACAACTATGCATATATCTGTGTGTGTATGCATGTACATGCACATATGTACACATATACATACATACATATGTGTATGAGGAGAGAGAGAGAAAGAGAGAGACAGAGAGACATAGACAGAGGCAGAGAGAGTCAGAGAAAGTGAGAGAACTGGAAGTTAATTTCAGAAGGAAGTCACTATCAGTGGGTAGGACTAGGAAAGATCCCTTTCAGAAGGTGGATTTTGAGCTGTCTTGAATAAAGTCAGGGAAGATAGGAGGTACAAAGGAAGAGGAAAAAGAAAGCTGACTGTAAAAGATTTTTTAAAAGTCAGACAGAAGATTTGATATTTCATCCTGGAGGTAATAGGAAGTCAATGGAGTTGATTGAATAGGAGAATTGCATGGTGCTGTTTCTGGTTTAATTCTGTATGACCTCATTCTTTCCTCTGCTCTTCCAGATACCCTGAAATCTCTATATTATTCTGAGATATCACTTTCCTTTCGTAGAAATTCCTCAATATATGAGTTAGTCTCTCAGCAATGGCTTTGTTTGATTCAGGAAGGTATACAGGCCCTGTTCACAGACATTCTGATTGCTTGATTGAGTCAAGAAGTGTTTTTTATCTAACAGGGGTAATTCCTTTGAAATCAATTGGAATACTCAATGCATATAAAGTCCTTTACTAATGAAGATGATATTATATCTGTATATAATATGTAAACATTTATTTTATGTGTTATGAAGTTTAATTAGAAGAGGAGAAAAGTGTGTAATTATAGTTAGGAAAAAAAAATTAACATCCCAAGTAAAACTCTGTAATCCACAACATATTAAAATAATCCAAAATCCAAGTAATCTATAATATATTAAAGAAAGACAAAGTAAGGCATCTGGCATGTCTGATGAATATCTTTTAAAGGAAGATACAGTAGACATCCAAAGATGAAAGGTTAAGGATCCATTGCAATTTATTTTAATGAAAAACTAAATATTGGTACACTTTCAAAATTTTTCAATTCAATTTGCATTTTAAAGTGCCTATTATGTACAATTTACTTTCTAGGTACTAGAAATAATAAACAAACAAATGAACAACAAAATCGCCTTGTCTTCAGTTTACAAACAAACCTCCAGAGGATCTCTTAACATTTCCTTACTTGTCTCCATTCATATGGCCACTAATTCAGAATTAATACTATTGACACACAGGATTTAGTATGTAACTCTTAAGTTCCAAAACCTGTAGTGGTTTTCTATAAATGCTTAGGTAAAATATTATTCTCAGACACATTTCATAATACTTGTCTTTGCACAATATTTTCTGACCAAAGTAGGCTGCTCACTTGCAAAATTCTATTCTTCAATTCAAAATTCTATTATTTTTCTCTGTAACTTTGTCTGGAATGCCCACCCTCATTATTTTTGCCCCTTTGAATTCCTAGTTTTCTCTCAGGCTATATTTGAACTCTAGACTTCCTGACTCCAGGTCCAGTGCTTTAGCTACTGTGCCACCAGCTCCCATTAGCCTGATTTATATCTGCCACTGGAACCCAGATGGCTCCTGAGGAGAAAATGAAGCTGGTGGCTTTGCACAGCCCTGCCTCACTTAAATCCAAGTCACTTGCATGGCATGGCATTATGTCTTTTATGTCCTGGTCCTCTCTGAGAATGGAGAAAAAACAACAATGAAACAACAAAGTAACACATTTCTTGAGGACTAGGAGCACTACACTTTAATCTTTCTCTCCCCAGTATGGAGAAGAGTGAATTGCACATAGTAATTAACTAATAAATCTTTGTTGGTTTTGAATGAAATAGTTAATGTATAAATTTATTAAAAGGCAGAACCAACAATAAATTCACATTCTGATTTTGTTCTAGCAGTGTAGAGAAGACTCTGGAATCTCCAATTTTGTCCAGGGAATAGCAAAATCTGCTGGGAATAACCTTCCAAGCTGGGATGACTTTGACTGTAGCATTAGCAGAAAGCAAGTGGAAGGTATCTAAGAGTTTGGGGAATTACATATGCTCTTTTTGGTCTCATATTAAACTTTTTCATTCACTTTATGTCTTTGTTTTTCATCACTCTGATGGCTCTTTTCAACTAGAAATTATCTATTTCCTTGTATGTGAATGTGTTCCTTTTTGTATTTGCATCACCATTTCCTACTACATTATGTCCATCATTCAAGGACCATGTTGGTAGTGTGGAGAGGCTGCCCATTTCTGAATAATTTTCTCAGACCCTGAAAATTATAAAACTATCTATGAAGATGCAAGTGAATTGCGTTTGGCATTGATGAAGGGAGGGCACAGGTTGATGAAATGGTTTCCTTTTGAAGTTATAATATTAAAGAAGAATAAAGAAGGAAAAGGTAAATAAATTGGACATGAGTTACCTTGAAGGCAGTAACTCTATAACTTTTTTTTTTACAAGAAGATGATGAAGCCTATTCTTTAAAGTCACAGGAAAACATATCGTAAAAAAATAGTGAGTAGTGCTTAGGATGCTTGAGAGGGAGAAGAGCTTAGAATAAAGGAGAAATTCCTTGTTTGGAGTGCTATCTAATAAGACAAATAGCTTGATTGTTGTGGTATCTCCTATTTTTAAATACCTCACCTAAGAGTAGTACAATTACCCCATGGCCAAGGATGACTTACTTAGTTGTAATCATCTAGAGAGTAAACAGCATAAGTGCTACTGTTGTATTTTTCTCTTGTGATACCAGTTGTACACTGAATAATATATGGAGCACAGGTATTACTGAGTACAATAGAGTGTGGCTTGTGGGATTGAATTCTCAAAAGACAAATGATTTTTAAATATTCTAATGGCCTATAGCCCTTAATGCATTAATGTGTGTACTGTGACAGTATAATATAAAAGCAGGAAAAGCTTTGTTAAGTTGTTTTTCTTTGAGATAGTAGGATAAGTTAGTCACTCCATTTATTCAGAGTTGTTGCTATGGCGACCATGTATATTCTATAGAACGGTAAACAATTGTTTAAGATGGATACATAGTGTACAGACTTACAGAAGCACTAGCTCAGTTAAAATGTACATATACTCAAGTCAGTATTTTTTTTTCCACAAAGGAATATTTATTCATTTCAGTGGTTGCTCAGAATCTTCCAGAAGATTATGTCTATTTGTGTGTGGGAACATGGTGTGTAATAGGGATGGAAACTGGGGAGGGTGAATTTTTTTTCTTTTTACACTTCAAAACATAAAATGAGGTGATTATAACACAGACAACTAGGATTCACAGTTCTACTATATAATTATTATGAGTAGTCTATGAAAACATGCCAAAACCTTTTTCTAAGAATTAGGCCCTCAGGTAGAAAGATTAGCATGGTTAAATTGACTGCTGGCGATTTAAACAACCTCCAAATGCTCTGTATAAAATCCACTGACAATGAAAATTTTCATTACAAAAAGGGGCTGCCATGAGCAATCCATGCTAGCCAATTTATAGTCTCTATTTTTATAAGCACTTTAGAAGAAAATGCTTTTAAATCAGCCAAACAAAACTCCCTAAATTTGTTATAGATTAATAGATGACAACTTTGCTATCATAAAAGTAAGTCATAAATTACAGGATGTCCGAGGGTCTGAATATGGTATATTGCTTACAAATAGGGATCTATACAACAATACAGAGATATTGTTGGAGGATAACATTTATTAAATGTTCCAAATGAGAGGGGTCTCTCTGCGAAGAACAAGTAAGTGTTGAGGTTTTTATTTACTTATTTGTATCTGCTGGTCTGTTTTGTTATTACTTTTCCCTGCCCTGTGGTCACTTACATTCTAAAGAAACATCCATCGCCCCCCAAATTTATTTAGATCCTATGTAATAAGTACTTATTAAATGACTACTATCTATAAAGTGCTTTGATACTGTTGATAGTAGGGATACAGAAAAAAATGAAAAACAAAATAAATCAATCATCATAGATATAATTGTACAAACACTGTGATAGTTGATTACAATGGTCACTTATGTATTAGAATTAAAGATCCTTAAGGCCAAGGGCTGTTTTGCTTGCTTGTATTTTTATCCCTAATACTTAAGCACAGTGCTTGGCCCCTAGTAAGTTCTTGAAAAACATTTTTTCATTCATTTCTTTATTCAGAAGTTCATTTTCTTTATCTATGCCTATATCTGTACCTATATCCACTTGTTTCTTTAAGTTCTCTCTCCTTACATACATAAGTCCTCCAACACTGATGTTGAATTAATTTTTCCTGGCAGGAGCAGTATCTCTCATTCATTCCTGTCTTGCATGGTAAAAACTATAGTGTTCTTCTGTCCCATCCCTCATATCTCTTAGTCAATCAGCTACCAGTCCCTGTCAATTCTGCCTCTGACAAATGTTTTGTATCATTCACCTCCTCAGCATTCTCATTTTTGCTACCCTAATATAAACTCTTATCTTAAATGCACTTAAATTATAACTGCCAACAAGTAGTTCTTCTCATCTCCACTCTATCCATCCAAATTAGTTCTTCACGTTGCTGACAGAATTCTCTTCCTTGTTATATAAATCTTATGCTATCGCTTCTCAGCTAAAAATGTTCAGTGTTTCCCTGCTTCCTAATGAGTGGAGTTCAAATATTGTAGTCTAGTTTTCAAAACTATTTCCAATCTGGCAATATTCTACCTTCCCACCTTTGAGACCACTCTCCCTACAAAATACTCTTGAATATTTTGATAAAGTTTTACTTTGGTGGATTTATGAGCTAATCAAAACCATGAGCACCTCCAATGATATGGATCATATTTTTTTTTCTGATATAACCAAAGGAATTTTATTTAAATATAATTTTTTGCAGACAGGTGCATGGAAACTCTTTAGTTGGCTATGTATGGGAATGAAAAATAATTAATAAATAACATAAATATAACAGACCTCTAAACATTAGCATTGCATTGGCAAACAAAATGAATCTTAAAACTCTGCTAATTCTGCAAAATATATACAAAATTCTGCAAAAATATATACCTTCTGTTTCTTTACAGGTCAGAAGTAATTAAATAATGCTAATATAAACTTTATATTAAAGATGCATGCTTTTTAAAATAGTCCATGAAAATCTTGTCTGAGTTTTTTTAAACACTGATATACAAACAGGGATTCTTCTTTCTTAAGAGAGAAAGTTACTGGTTCCTCTCTCCAGTACCACCCATATAAAGAATTTGATATGGATCGTATTTTAAAGTGTTTTAAAATTGTATATAATATATATATATATATATATATATATATGTGTGTGTGTGTGTGTGTGTGTGTGTGTGTGTGTGTGTGCATACAGAGAGAATAATGTTTATTTCTGAACATATTCCTTTTCCTTTTCATCCCTAGAGAGGTAGCCATTGTAATAAGGTGAAAAAAATAAAAAAAAACTTAGCAAAATTACCAATACGTCAGCTGAATATTAAAGTTTATTCAGTATTCCACATCCATAATTCCTGACACCTGAAAA
>JAQQSK010010181.1:0-12786 GCA_028658325.1 Potorous gilbertii | reverse complement strand
TTAACTCAGCTGTATATGGTACCTTCGCAATTCAACCAAGTGTTTGGGCATAAAATTCTCACAAACACACACAAAAAAGCAGAAATACTAAAAATACTCTTTTTTGTTCCATAATGTGATAAAAATTACATTCCATAAAGGGCTTTGGAAGCATAGATTAAAAATTAGTTGGAAACAAATTATTCGGGATGACTATTGCGAACTGATGAAAAATGAAATGAGCAGAATCGGAATATTGTACAGCAATATTGTAAAGATAATCAAATGGGAAAGACTTAGCTAATCTGATAAATACAATGATCCACAACAATTCCAAAACACTCATGATGAAAAGTGCTATCCACATCCAGAGAGAGAACTGATCATTTTCTGAGTGCAGACTGAAGATAGAGTTTTTCATTTTCTTTATTTTTCTTGCCCTTTTTTGTAATGTAGTAAATACAGAAATGTTTTTATATGACTTCTCATGTATAATTCACATCCTCTTGCTCGCTTTCTCAATGGGTGCAGGAGTGACTAGAAAAAGGAATAGAATTTAGAATACAAAATTTTAAAAATCAATGTTAAAAATGTATTTCTCTGATTATTAAGGGAAATTGAACATCTCATCATGTGGTCATAAAATTTTTATATTTCCTCTTTTGAAAATGATTTGTTCAATGAAGCTTATTACAGTTTTAGAGGGTTGAAGATGAAGTATGCCTCTTGCTTCTCAGAAGAGTAACTATTGACTAGCTACAGGTACAAAAAGAGGCCTATATTTTACAACATGACCAATGTGATGTGTTGAGCTGCTGGTACATTATTGTGACAAGGGAAGATTGATTGTATTCGCAGGATTTGGAGCATTGAGATATATATAATTTTCTGATTCTAGATTTCAAACCTTTGTCTGATGTATTTCCTAGAAGTTTCAATTTTTTTTTGTTTTTTAATTACTGATCAATTTCTTTTTATCATACAAAATAATTTTATCTTTGCATAGCCACACTTATCAGTTTTGTCTCTAATACTTTATTTTACTTTTTTTATAAAAATTTTCTTCCTGAAACTATTCTGTTTGCTTCTAGTTTTTTCCTAAGAAATTTTAAAATAATCAGATTCAAATGGAATTTACTGTGTGAAAGATAAGGTCATTCAAACCACGGTAATCCATAGCAGTTATCATGGAATAATGGTTATATTCCCATGTGTTTTTTCAATCACCAAGGTTTTGTTAGGTACCTGTTAGCTGAGTTGAGAATAGAAATACCAAAGTGAAATAGTCAGGCACTCAAGATACTGATATTTCAGCTAGTGAGATGCATCATGTTTACTGATTAAGTGAGAGACGTGTCAGAGAGAGTCCTGGCCGGAGAGTTCCCAGTCCTTATCCACATACTGGCTTCATGACACTGCTTCCAGAAACTCCTAATATAGAGAAGCCTTTTCTCTCCATTTCTACACAGATATAGGTATTCTCTGACTATTGCCTTTTGACCTATCTCCTCTAACAACAAAAAAAGAAAGCTTCAGATGGCTCATGGAGAGACTCTCTCTCCACACCTAGAATCTTAAAGCAGTTCTTGCCTCCTTCCATAGCAAGAGAGAGTCTTTTGTATGCATACATGGAGCATGCGGCAGTTAGGTAGCATAGTGGATAGAGCATGGGCCCCGAAGTCAAGAGGACCTGAGTTCAAATTTGACCTCAGACACTTGACACTCACTAGCTGAGTGACTCTGGGCAAGTCAATTAACTCTGATTGTCTCTCACACACATACACACACAAAAAGAATATATTAGTGCATGCTTGAGTCATCTGTTTTTAAGCATTTCTTTCCTCATAGAGAAAATAACATTCTCCTACACTTGATGGGTACTGTTTTGTACACTGGATGACTTTACAGAAGGACCCTATAAATGTCAGCAGACTACAAAAGAGCTGAATTGAACTCTACTCCTTACTCTGTTACTTACAGGCCTATTCAATAAATGGGCATTGCCTCACCCCAAGTAAGTGCCTGCATGGTCCTTGGCCTAAAGGGCCCAAGATTTCTCAGTGCATCCTGGGTCATCTCCATTTATCCTGAGGATTCAGATGACTCTGGAGGAGAAGCAAGGCTGGTGACCTACACAGCCCTCCCTCACTGAAAACAAAGTCAAGTGTAAGTCATGTCATCATTTTTCTGATGGCATGGTCTTCAGCAATGAAAGATGAACACAAAAAAATCCTGTCATATCAAGAAAATTATTGCGCCTCTGTGCTTCCCTTTCTTCATATGTAAAACAAGGGAGTTGAAAAAGAACAAGAGTGGGAACCTTTGACCAACCTCCAGGCCACATGTGGCTCTCTGGGTCATCAAGGGAGGCCCTTTGACTGAATCCAAACTAGAAGAGCTAGATGGCCACATGTAACCTCGAGGCCACAGGCTCCCTATTCCTGAACAAGAGGGTTTCTAAGATTCTTTCCACCTTTTGGGATTTGGGCTATATTTGATTCCACCATAGCTCAGTCTCAATTTTAGTAAGAATTGAAAGAGCCTTCCTCTGTGACCTTTGACAAGTCACTTCCTTCTCTGGGGGCCTTAGTTTCCTCCCTCTAAAAATAAAAGAATTGGGCTGAATGATTCTTTAAGGTCCCTTCTAATTCTAATATTGTGTCATGGTACTTTGAGGGTTGTTTTTTGAAGGAAGACAGGGTGTAGGGGAGGAGAGGTTCTTCTCTAAAAGCATCTTATATATGTGTTCCAAGAGTTACCACTGCACTCCCACCCCCCATCCTCCATCTCCCCCCCAACCCCATCATTAAATTTGTAGGAGGGTGAGTGTCAAGAAACACCTGCCATTAGCATCTAGTTATAGTTATTTTAAAATTTTAGTTAAAATAAGAAGCTAACAGAGAGCATACTTTTTCTCCCTAGAGGCATTTTCCCCAAGTGTGGGATTCCCCAGCACCAACCTCATGATACCCTAGGGTATCTGTCCCTTCTCCCCTCAGGGTAGTAATTATTCTACCCTATGGTCAAATAATGATCCCTTTCATGGTGCTTGCCCATAGGTTTAAAAATTCCTGGTCCTAATTTAGCATGTACTTTAAGTCACATATATGACCAAATCACCAAATCAAATTATTTTTCTTATTTCTAATCCTCCTGGATCTCTCCATAGCTTTTAATACTGTTGACCATCTCCTTATCTAGGGGTTGTTTGCTCCTTTGTTACCTTCAGGGGCATCATATTCTCTTGGTTTTTCCTCTCTCTTTTCCTCTTTGACACTGCAGAGAGTGATCTGCAGAGTCAAAAGCTACAGAAATGTCAAACAGGCTGATACTGGAGAAAAAGCCATTGGATCTGGTGATTAAGAAATCACTGGTGATAATTCAGGGTCATGTGAGCAATAAGATAGCAGATCTGACATTTTCTCTGATTCCTATGACTTCTCAAACTTCTCAAAAACAGAAATTAAGTACCAAAGATAAAGCAACTTCTACTTATCTCCATGGCCTAGGATTGGGGCATCAAGAATCTAAAAGGTTAAAAAAACAAAAACAAACCCAGGAAATGATCCTTATCATCCTGAAGTCATTCAGTATTCCACTGAACTCCCAGCTACTGGCAGCCAGGCTGTGAACATGATGCAAGCTTACAAAAAAACCAAACCACCTCTATTTCCTGTTCCCTCCTCTTTTTACAATGTAGCAAAAACCCTGACTCCAGGTTTCAAAATTTTTCTTGGGCCACAACAGCAAACTTGGCAACAGCCCGTCAAAAATAAAAGCCTGCCAAGACACCCAGGAGCATTAGTGCCTGGAAAAGCAGGTTCTGAATTGCTGGTGCTGAATAAAAGAACTGAGGAACATAGGGAATGAGACAGGTCACCAGAAGAGGAAACTGTATGGGTGGGAGCTCTGTAACACTCCACCAAGTCTAAGGGAAGAGCACAGCACTCAGCTAGGACCAGTTCTGACTACCCACAAGTCAAAATAGGCCGGAGACCTAAGCTGGTGAACTATGAATTGCCAGATGTGAGAGGAAACTGAAGACATTTTGAGATTTAGCTCCCAAGGAAATCATAATCAGAAGGGAAGGAGTCAGAAAGTGAGTGATAAGGAAAATAAGAAGGAAAAAAAGACTGAAAGTACCAAAGATTTAATGAAAAATACAACTCAAAGAACCTGAAATATAGAAAGATAAGTCAACAGAAAAAGTAGTAATAACAAAATGAAATGTGTCTTCAGAGCTAGTAAATAAGTTCGGTCATCTATGAATAAATACTACAAAATAAAGGAAAATGATCCAACACTTGATATGAGACAGAGGACAGAGTGGAACATGAGGAGAACATAAAACCACAACACACTATTCCTGAGTGGTTCAAAAGAGACAGGAGAATTTTGAGAGCAAAATGTATGTCCTGAACAAGAAAAATAATAAAATAGAAAAGCTTGAATCTGCCTCACCAAAGAAATAAAAAAGAGAACAATACATTGGGAACTAAAGACAACCTAAAAGTAGAGAACCAAAAAAACCCCCAAAAAAACATTAAAAAAAAATATGCTCACTGAAGGCAAAACAAAATGAACTTGAAGACAAGACTGGTGCTCTATCTGCCATGCCACCCTGCTGCCCCCAAATGTAAACTGAATGAACCTGAAAGGAGAGGTGACTGAGTGATGGTGATAGAGTCTGAAAATGGCAAAAGGCAGTAAAAAACATGACAGAGTAAAGCAACAGGGTAATGAGTGAAACTGCAAGCACTGCTAGAAAAGGGAAGCTATGCAATTAGGAGGGAGCCTGGTCTCTATGAGCACAAGAAGATGAAAGGAGTGATGAAGGAAAAGCTTTAAAGTGAAAGCAAGTTTCTTAGCTAACAAGCACAAGAACTTCTCAGGGAGTTGGGGGTGGGGATAGGGTTTGGTTTGACTGGGATAGGAATAAAGGAGAAGTCAGTAGGCGACAGAGAACAGGTTAGAACAATGATAACCAGAGGTTTAGAATCACTGGGATGGGGATGGGAGGGGGAAGTGATTTGAGTGGGGATATTTTAATAACTAGCTGTCCTTTATGCATCATGTTCTCCCACTAGAAAATAAGCTCCTTAAACAGCAACAAAATAAATACTGTAAGATTGACTGGCAGATAAAAAAAGAAAAAGAAGCTCCTTGACTTCAGAAACTTGTCTTGCTTTCTTGTATCTATATCCCCAGTGGCACAGTGCCTAGTACATAGTAAGCACTTAATAAATGCTTTTTCTATCTACCAAGCTATATCTTTATTTTGTTTTAATCTTAATTTTATCTTAATCTTAAATTAATCTCTTAATTTAAGAGTACAATAACAAATTTTAAAAGCAGTCCCTGTCATTGAGAGCCCTACATTCCATTGGGGATTTCCACATCCTCCATCTATGGTCCTGACCAATCTGGGAATTCCAAACTCAAGTCTCTAACTGCTAAGAGCATATTCCCAGTTGTACTTTATGTAAAAAGGAATTCAATGTGTAATTCTCCCTAAACCTGCTCCTCCTTTTTCTCTCATTGTTTATATGCAACCTACCTTTTTTCTTCTTTTCCCCATTCACCACTCTAAACAAATACATTACCAAATGCAGTAAATTGTTTCTCCTCAGATCCAACTCCTATCTTTTCCATTTTTAAGTGTGAATCTTCAGTCAACCAGCAAGAAATGCTTCTCCTTGTATTTACTATACGTAGTGATCTATTCAGCTCTCTTAGAATTACTTACCATTTCTATGCTGATGATTCTTAAATGTACTTTTCTTGCCCCAATCACCAAATGCCTTTCAGACATTTCAAACCGGATGTTCATCTTAAATTAAACATGTCCCCAAAAGAATTATCTTTCCCTGTAAACCCTCTCTCTGCCTTCCCTCTCCTACATTCTCAATCGCTGTACAGAGTAACACATCCTTCTAATCCCACAAACTCAAAACCTAGGAGTCATTCCTGACTCCTCACTATCTTTGAGGTTCCCCTTTCTGCCCTGCCCCTCAATATCCAATCTGTGGCCAGGACCTGCCATTTTCACGTGAATCAATTTTTAAAAATTATTAAACACCTACTATGTTTCAGACAGTAGGCTAAATGCTGGGGATCCAAAAATGGGCAAAAGACAGCCCTGCCTGCCTTCAAGGAGTTTATAATCTAATAGAGGAGACATTCAGTTGTTTTTCAGTCGTTTCTGACTCTTCATGACCCCATTTGGGGTTTTCTTGGCAAAGATACTAGAGTGACTTGCCATGAACTTCCTAGCTCATTTTATAGATGAGGAAACTGAGTTAAATGACTTGCCCAAGTTTCACACAGCTAGTAAATGTCTGAGGCCACATTCGAACTCAGGAGATGAGTCTTCCTGACTCCAAGCCCAGAGCTCTATCTATTGCCCCACTATGTCCTCCTTTGTGAAAAGAAAACATACAAATGTCTACAAAGCAAGCTATATACAAGATAAATAGGAAATAACTGACAAAGAGAAGGCACTAGAATTAAGAAGGATTTGAGAAAAGGTTTTCTGTAAAAGATGGGATTTTAGCTGGGACTTAAAGGAAACCGGTGAAGTCAAACTCTCTACAACATCTCTTCTCTTCTATACACCACCTCCTATTCACTGCCACTGCCACCGCTCATAACTTCATGCTTAATTACTGCAGCAGCCTCCTTGGAGGGTGTGTGTGTGTGTGTGTGTGTGTGTGTGTGTGTGTGTGTGTGTGTTCATCCTTTGTTGCCGAAGAAGACCATGCCATCGGGGAAAGAGGGTCTGCCTGCTTCAAGTCTTCAATCCACCATCAAGTGATTTTGCTAAAGTTCAGGTCCAACCATGACCTGACCCTCCCTACTCCCTCCCTCATACACTTAATGAACTCCAGGGGTTTCCCTATCATCTGCAGGACCAAGTACAAAAATGCTTTGTTTATTATTCAAAATCCTTTATAATCAAGTTAGTAGTTTATCAGCATACCAAGGCAGCTAGAAGTTGGGGTACAGCTGGTGAAAACTTTAAATCATGCTTGTTCAGTCATGTCCAACTCTTCATGACCCCATCGGGGGTTTTCTTGGCAAAGATTTTAGAGTAGTTTGCCATTTCCTTCTCCAGCTCATTTTATAGATGAGGAAACTGAGAGAGACAAGGTTAAGTGATTTACCCAGTCACACAACTAGTAAATGTGTGAGGCCAGATTTTAAACTCAGGAAAATGTCTTCCTGATTCCAAGCCCAGTACTATATCCACTGGGCCACCAAGATTAAACTGATCATCTCACCTTCTCATACTTCGAACAAGTCTAACTGGCACACTTTTTCAAAAGAGCACTCAGTCCAACTCATCAAGATACAGCTGAAGAAACTCAGCCTTCGTACTTTGCTCAGGATCACATAGAAATTTCAGAGCAAAGTTCTGACAAAAAACTATTTATTTAAATAAGGCATTTGTTGCCCATTTTATGTGTCTCCCTAAGCTAAAAAAATTTATCGCCTAGTATCCCGTTTTCAGGTCCTGAAAGTCTGTTGTTAGATAGACTGACTATCCCTTAATCAGAAGACATAGGTTATCCTTCACACACGCAGTCAAAGTCACACATTGGTGGAATCATTCCAAAACCTTGCACATTGCCACCATAGACTTTGAAAACCTAGAGTGACCTCCATATTGCGATGAGACACTGGAGGGGGGATTTTGTGGAGGTCTGGTGCATTATGAGCCAAATTTAGTGGCGGGAAATACTACATCCCCGAGTTCTCCATTTCTTAGAGGTATTGAGGTATTTTTAATTGTAAGAACACCTTTCCTGTTTTTCCTCTTCCCATCTCCTGAGATTACTTTCCATTTACACTGTACAGATCTTGTATGTACATAGTTGTTAACATATTTTCTCTCCCCACTGGACTGTGATATCCCTGAAAGTAAGGGCTTTGTTTGTACGTTTCTTTTTACTCCCAGTGCTTAGGACAATTTCTGACACATAGAAAGTGTTTAATAAATGCTAGTTAATTGATTTATATTAAAATGCAAATAGTCATCAAAGAGGTGACCAAAGTCACCAGCTTAAGTTGATAAACTGGCATAGTGTGACTGACTTTCAGATCTTTTGCTGCTAGCAGATTTTGGTAGAAGATTTGAGAAAATAAGAAATTATTAAGGGCCTTGAGAGGAGTTCTGCTATATGGGGTAAGTTTGGTTATGGAGAATATAGTGAAACTTTTACAAATTGTAGTCATTCAACTCAATTGTAGTCATTCCATTGACTTTAAGATAAAAACAAACTCCTGTTTAGCTTTTAAAGCCCTTTACAACCTGGCCCAAAATATTTTTAACTAATATCACCTTCACTGTAATTTTATACTTCTTCTAGCCTTTGTCCAATTTAGATTTTTAAGCAGTTATCTTCTTTAGTATTTTTGTCCTCTTTTATCAAGCTGTTAATTCTCTTTTCATAATTTTCTTGTATAGCTCTCATTTCTTTCCCCAACTTTCTTCTATTTTTGTTGATTTTAAAAATCACTTTTTTAATCTTTTCTTATTTCTTTTTTTAAACTCTTCCAGAAATTCTTGTTGGACTTGTGTCCAATCTGCATTTCTTTTTCTTTGAGGCTTTGCTTATTATCTGTTTTCATATCATTGTCTTCTTCTGAGTCTGTGTCTTGAGGTTCCCTGACACCATAGTAAATTTTTATGGCCAGTTCCTTTTTTTGTCATTTGCTCACTTTTTTAGTCTACATCTTGACTTCAAACTCTATGCTTAGGTTGGGCTCGGCTCACCTATGGTAGGGATAAATGGCCTGAGCTTGTGTCTTTTATGTCCTTTTGCTCCTTTCACAATTCAGCCTGGAGGTCTATAGATTTGTGGAACTTGCAATATAGAGAAATTCAGTGAGAAAGAAAGAGAGATCTGGCTACTGCCCTTCTGGTCTATGCTCTCTTTGATCCTTACACAGGAAGGGCTCCTATTCCCTCCTAACTTTGATCTCTCCACCTAGAACTGGGTAATGAGCAACAATTGCCAAATGTCACCTGATCCTACACCAAGGGCTAGTACAGAAGTCCTCTGGTATCTCTTTCTAACCCTTGATTATTCCTGGGTACTTCTGGGAACTGTTCCCTAGGCTGCTATAGCCCCATAGACCACAGTTAGTGCTACTTCATGCCTCACTCCCAGCCAGCCCCTATCCCAATGTCTACAGATCTCTCTTTCCGTCTTCCTAATAGGTCTTGGGCTGGAAAAAATGACTCACTGATTTTTTCTTGGCTTTCCTACTCAGAATTTGGGTTGATGTTTTCAGTGATCATTTTAAAGAAGAGGTTTGGGGGAAGGTTTGGCAAATGTGATCTTTGATTCCACCATTTTGATACTGTACCTGTATCTGTACCCAATATTACCACCAAAAATCTGATACCTAGAATATAAAGGGAATTGATAAAGTTGCACAACACCCATGGCCATTCAAATGTAGAGAAATTGTCAAAGGATATGAAATTACTTTTCAAAAGTAGAAATGCACACTGGAAATGACCATATGAAAGCATGCTCTAAATGACAACTAGTAAAAAGAAATGTGAATTAAAATAACTAAGGTTTTATTCACACACTGTACAAATTGGTAAAGATGAAAACAGGGGAACAATAATTGTTTGGAGGAGTTGTAGCAAGATGGGCATACTGGTGCACTATTGGGGAAGTGGCAAAATGCTCTATTTTGAGTTTCAATTTGGAATTGTAAAAGAAAAATACAAAATACTATCTAATTGTCTATAAAAGAAAAATGACTGAACTATAGATCCAGCAATTCCAAAGATTGTAAAAAAATTCAAAGACTGAAACAAAATATCTAATATATACCAAAATATTGACAGCAGCACTCCTTGGTAGCAAAGAACTGGAAACAAATTAAGTGCTCAATGATTGGGGAATAACTGGTAGAAGAAAAAAACAATTATGATATTAAAATGTAATGGAACATGATTATGTAGGAAGAAATGACAAATGAGAAGAATTCAGATCAACATGGAAAGTTCTGGGTTTTTTTCAGTTTTGTGGGTGTTGTTTTTTTGTTGTTTTATTTTTTTGTGAGACTGAGTATCCATATTTCACCCAGTCTGGAATTGTGGCAGTCACTTGGAAGTGCACAGAAGTGCACTTTCCACTGTTTCTTAGCTAGGCAACATCACTCTTACCCCACTTCCTGGGGATACATCGTATTGATGTGGGACTTAGGTAGACACCAGATAGACCTTAGTTCAACTACAACTTAGAAACCCCAAACTCAGGCTATCCACTGACCTCAACCTCCACTAGTATCAGGAACTACAGATATGTACTAGCACTTCCATTTGGAAAGATAATGCATTAACTAATACAAAGTGAAATCAGAAGAACCAGAAGAGCAATACACATGATGACTACAACAATGTAAGTGGTGGAGGAGGGAATCACTAAAACAAAGCTGAACTCTTGAGTATCAGCAAAACTAGTGAAGGTCCTGGAGAGGAGATAATGAAACTTGTCTCATTCTTTATGAAAGAGAGTTAGACAGTTGACTATTTGCATTCTGCCACAAGGTCTGTGTATCAGATATTTTAATTTAATTTTCTATGTGACAAGATAGAGGAAGGGGTAAGAAACGAATGTGATTAAGAGAGTAGAGGCATCAATAAAATATATTTTAATAACAAAACACATATGGGGAAATGAAATCATCATGATTCTACGCAGTTGCATTCTACTATTTTGGTTGAACAAATACTGTAAGGCCAACAGCAAAATGCACCTGTCATTCTATACTCAAGTTTAAATTCTTGGGCTAAAGTTTCACATAATGAGGCATTTTCTATTTGTAAAGCTATTTTTATTAGTTATTGTCATTTGCATCATCATTGTCTAGATTTATTTTTTTAAATTAAGTTCTCGGTGTGATATGGACTGGGGAAGAAAGTCAGAAGCTTCAAAATGTATATTGAACCACACGAACCCTTGGACATATACACATGGAATTCATGACAGGGCAATACAACTTTAGCTTGTTAGAAAAATGTTTAACACTTATGACCACAGCCAGTCAGAGTTCTCTTCAACACTGCTGAAATCATCAGCTATTATGCTAGATTTGGTGCTTTAAAAAAAATGCCAAAGGTAATTTTATGACTTTACTGTGCAACTTGCACTCCTTTTTTTTTAATTTGACTGCTCCAGATTTAAAAATATGCTGAGAAGTAAATCACTTGATGATTTAATGGTAGCTTCTCTCTATTTTCCTAAAATTTCCAAGGCTGTTTACACTGTTCAGATTCTTTTAGTTTCCTAATTCATGAAAGTGGAACAAAAATTTAGGCTATCTAGACCAGAACCATTACAATAATTAAACTTACCTTTGCCTTTCCAAAAGTTTAATTTAATTTGTTGAATACTGATCGTTAAAAATGTCTGTAACTTGTGATATGCTTCAAACTGAATCCATAGTATATACTTATAAGCCAGAACCAGAAAAAAATTAGGCTGGCTTTAAAATACTGATATACAGGGTGACTAAAACCAAGATAGTGGAGCAGAGAATCATTCAGCCAAGCTCTCCTATATTATCCTCAAAATAACTTTAAACTAATGCCTCAGATCGAATTCTGGAAAGATGGAACAAACAAAAGATTGTGTGAAACAACTTTCCAGCCCAAGACAACTTAGGAGGTGGGCAGGAAAGGTCCATCTCAACCAGATGGTGATCAGGCCTGGAGCACAGCACACCTTCATAGCCCCAGCAGGGGTGCTTGAAGGCAGCCGCACTGGCAGCAGCAGCAACTTCAGGAGCTCTCAGCTCACTGCCAGTGGCAGAGTTAGAGAACTAATTAGAAGGAAAATACAAGGGACCCTTTGCTGGCTGGGTCCAAAACTATGTTGCATTGCCCCAATGCAGTTCCTAGTCACAGTCCCAGGCCAAAAGGAGCAATAGCACTTGTGGCCACAAGGGAACAAGAGTCCTGGTCACAGGTCCAGGATGAAGAGGAATGCTTGTGGTTATTCACAGGGGAGTCTCATCCTATGAGACCTCACCCTGGTTTCAATTCCAAGACAGAGAGGAGCACTAGCAATTGTGACTGTAGAGAATAGGGAACTTGGTCTGGATCTGCGAGTAAAAATAAGGGGCTGGAGCAAAATCAATTACACTTCAACCAAGGTTAAAAAAAAAAAAAAGCAGGGGTAGCAATCATGATCTCAGGCAAAGCAAAAGCAAAATTGGATCTAATTAAAAGAGATAAGCAGGAAAACCACATTTTGCTAAAAGGTACCATAGACAATGAAGTATTAGTAATAATAAATATATGTGTACCAAGGCCTCTGCCCCCAAAGGGAACTTAAAATGGGCTTAGGCAATAGAAGACCTCAAAAAACAAGTTGGCAGTTTACTAAAGGAGAACCAAAAAAATGCTGAGGAAAATAACAGCTTTACAAAGAGGCTAACTCAATTGGAAAGAGAGGTCCAAAAAGCCAACGAGGAGAAGGAGGTTTTAAAAAGCAGAATCAGCCAAATGGAGGAGAAGGTTCAAAAGCTCACTGAACCAAATAATTCGTTGAAAGAGAAAATTGAGTTCAGGGGAACAAATAAAAAAAACCAAAAATTTGAAAAGAAGATAAGGTGCAACAACTCATTGGAAAAACAACTGACCTGGAAAATACATCCAGGAGAAATAGTTTAAAAATTATTGGACTACCTGAAAGCCATGCTCAGAAAAAAAGCCTAGACATTAACTTCCATGAAATTATCAAGGAAAACCGCTCTGATGTTACAGAATCAGAGGGCAAA